>LUCM01001907.1:205322-215687 GCA_008360955.1 Fasciolopsis buskii | reverse complement strand
TGAGCTGCAGTAAAAATCGCATTAAAACTAACGCATGGTCTGATTCGACGTACGTCGTCCAGTACGATCTACAGTTTTAGACCGAACCACGCCAACGGTAGCTTACTGCGATATGGTCGATCTGACTCAGCCTACCCGTCGAATTAGAAAGCCATTTCGCCGTGCGACGTGAACTGTGTCGGAAATTCGTACTAGACAGGAACAAACGATTGCCTGAACAGCAAAAGTGGAGAAGTCTTTCCTCGTTATCCGTTCGCCGACGAGGCATGTGACATGATGAATACATGGTTCAATGGTCCTCGCCAAATAGGGATCCTGTTGGAAGTGAAATTTCTGATGAATCATAGGTCTTTTCATTCTGATGGGCTATTGCCATATTTTGAAGAATTGTATCAAAGTTCTTCCATAGATGTTGACGAAATTACTGGCGTTGACCTGGCAAAGCGTGGAAATTTTTACGGCTTTGTGTGAATTCGCGATTGTGCTCGCGGTCAACGTGTGCGTGAGAAGAAGGGCGGTTTCGAACAGACAGAATCGACCAGATCTCTTTGCGTTAGGTGTTCGAGCATAAGCAAGTTTTTCGGATGTTGCCGTTCTGTTTTGATTAATTTGGAATAAGCATTCGACTTAGCCGAATGTGTAATTTAACGCTGTCCTTCGCTAAAGGGTTCACCGCAGAACTTATTCTGTTTTTGGTCGTTATATGCAAATAGCCGAAACCAAGTCTTTGCTTATTGCGATCTTTTTCCCGAATTCATAGCCGTTTTTTCTTATTTTCAATTGAGATGATTATAAACGTCGCTCTATTCCCGCGTGAGAATAATGGCATTGATATTCACTCAGACAGTGAATTTTTTGACCACGAAAATGTGGAAAATGTGCTTCTGGCGGAAGACTAATGTAACACTTGTTTTCTTTCGTCTGAACAGCAGTGTATGTGTTTAAGATGTTTTTTGTTTCTTCAAAATGTAACATGCTGCAGGACTGGAATGGTACGAAGCCAAACTTTATTGTTAGAGCAGGGGAGTTGGCTGAAGTAGATACGTTTTGATAATTAGACGTTAGTTTCTCACCTGATGGTCATATATCACATGAATCGTGTTAGCATGTACAATAGGGTCGATTGACGTTTACTTGATTCATACATCTGTGGCATCCGCTCATCGGTGATTGACGCAGCGAAATCGGTCCTGCTACGCGGCCCGGAAATATGGTGGTTTAGGTCGAAGACTGCTTGTGTTTGAACACCGTTATCATCTTAATATCACTTCGATACTGTGAGACAATTATTTCGTTCACTCAGAGATGCGATTTAGACCATTGAGTTGCGGAGCTCAGTCGATCGGTTAAGAATTGAAGTTGAATGCATTACGGTGATTGGGACGTGCGTTTGGCTATTGGGGATAGTTCACTGTAGCCCTACTCGTTACTCTGCCTTGACTGTTGGGACCTCATGTAGTTCTGACACTTTAAGTTTGAGAATCAACTTTTTTTCTCATCGTTTATTTTGTCGTAGCGGCTATGGGGCATGTGCCTCCCAACGCTCCAATGGGTGGAACATGTAATAAAAAGGTAGGTATGTCCGCATATTGACTCCCTCGGTGCACACACCGTTCTCCGAGGCAGGTGACGATTGAAAGATGGATCCAATTGATCATTGCATGGCGTGGCAAACGAGACGTGAAAACCTTGCTCAGTATAGTGTCTCGAGTAGGTCATTTTATGTTATCGGGATTGGACTCAAGAGTTCCCAGAACGAAATGGTTGGAATTGGTAGGCGATGGTTCTAAATGACGCGTCGTTGGAGTTATCAAGTTGAAAGTGTTTCTGTTTCTCCACATTTGATTTTTGTTCGGTGCTACCAGGTAGAAACTATAAAATGGTATATTATTGTGAAGTCAGCGATTGTGCAATTTGCGATGACCTCGCTTGGCGCTATACCACTCCAAATTTCCGGGTCGTTGTTTTCAGCCTCACTGCTATGCAATATGCGTCGTACACAGGACTTGCTCTCTGCACATAATAATAAAAATGCTATTTGATGGACTAAAACGGTTTGTCGTGTTGCATATAACATGCTTGTGTTTGTGTTTTTTTGTGTCCATAATTCCTTCAGTCGTTGTAATATGGTAGAAAATCTAATGTCCCACAGAACTACTTTCTCTTGTGTATATCCTTGGTATTTTCGACTAGGTTGCAAACCACATTTCACTATACTTTGTTTAGATGCCAGTTTATCTGTATTAAATGGTTCCCCGTTTCTAGGAGAATCTGTACCCCCCTCAAAATCCTTCGGATTAACTCCAGCGGATCAGTTGTTGGCGCGATTCAAAGAGCATACGCGACCCCCGCCTATGCGCAAGGAACGTGGTGCAGTCGAATATACTGTAATAACAAAGGTAGTTTGTCATGAATATCACTATTCGTAATACTCGTGTTAATCACTGCATTTCATCACCTTGTAGTTCCTGTCCCCTTCCTTATTCAGTCGCTGTGTATGTTACTGGGACACAGTGACGTGGATGAATGTAGTTAGTTAGGTAGTGTCACTGTGGATGTCCGTGCATCAAATGAACTGCCGTCTTATATACGGGACGCTCGACTGGCACGTGCCATTTTGAGACGTTTGTAGCGTCGATGTGACATCTCGTTATCGATCGACGGCTGGCTATACCGCTCAGAACACGCCCATTGCAGACATATGTGCGAAGACTGTCGATGTTTAAACACCACTGTGTTCGAAATATTGTTCGCACATAGGGTAATTTTTCTGCGTAACTCATGATCCAGTAAACAGTGGATCTTAATAGTTCAAGATGCTTGGGTCATGTGTCCGCGCACAAGCACATCGCCCGTCCCGATGCAAGCTGTTTAGCGAATCAGATAGCAGTCGGAAGATTGGTCGATATAGTCGGTTCATAACACGATAAAAAAATACAATGGCCTCATCCAGTTTGTTTGCTCGTTTGATTCCAGCTAAACCGTCAAGTTATAGTTCACTTGATCCCTCCACGCGATGACTGGAGACACTAGGTGATATACATAAATGCCGCAGTCGGTGACGTTCTTCCATTGGAAACCTTTCCGTGTTGCCTTACCTGGTGCCTTGCAGTTGTTCTCTTGCTGTTCTCCATCCCATTCCTCTTTTGAGTTTAAGGTTTTGCGAGGTAGCCGCCTAAGCCAGGTCACATTATTGCTAAGTTAGTGGCTACGAAAATAACTGGTCTAAAGTTTTTTACAGTTTCTGGCGTATACAGATCCTCGCTTTTCACCCAAGCTATTTTCTCACTGACTTTAGAGTTGACTGCTACTGTTGTGCGTTGCGTATGATGGATTTAGTTTTGCGCAGACTAACAAATGGCTGGAGTCGAGGGGAACACTCCAGTTTGATCAGAAATCTTTTAAATAGATAGCAGCCATGTGATCGATTTGTATCATTGCTTGCTCAAAATGAAGGACGCCAAGTGGCCTACCTGCAAACCGGACGTCTGGAATTCGTGCTAGCGAGATATGGACGACAGTTAAAGCATAGGGCTACCAACTGTTCCCCGGTTTCTGAACGACAGGACTCAGGACCAAAGGGGCGTAAATATACCTCGATCGAAGGCAGACGCCCTTTTCTAGCATTCGTGGCTTCCGGTGAAATTACGATATCATTCCACTTTACTGTGCGTAAGTTCATGGGACTTTTTAAGTGTCTGATTTCGCCTGGACTGCAATCTGTAGGTGTGCACGTCGAAATGACAGCAACTTGGGTCTATCAAAATAAATGCTTAGTTTGCACAAAATTGTCAGACTTTCCATGCGTAGACTGCTGTCCACTGGCATCCGGTTAGGTTGTACAACTTGTCCCTTCTCACTGAGAGTCACATAAACGTCAGCAAGATCAGACGCCGTGTCTTCAGTGTTTCCAAAAAAGGAGCAGATTCAACTTCGTGAGTGGAGTAGATGGATAGTTACCAAAGCTGGAACGTTGAATGTTTTTTGGTTAACTAGGGTCTCCAGTGTGTGAGCTAAAGACGCTCATTGGCCCACAGATATCAGCGTTCGCACCTTAAATAAGGGTAGTTCAAGAGGTCATCGGTGACTAACCGGGGCGTCGTCTGGTTTGAACAAATTTGGCGAGAGTTAGATGCTAGCTGAAAAAGGGCTTAGGAAAACAGAGGCAAGACTTCTTTCAGAGGTACTGCCATTAATACTACTGGCTGATGTTCTCAATGGATGTGTAACTATGGATGGAAATAAAGGAATAAGTCCGTAGAGAAACAAACAGCTGCGTAGAGTCTCAGATCGTTTTCGTGTACAATCGATGAGTTGATAATAGTCACTGTGAGGTAAAATGGATTCAAAAATTTGATGTTGACGTTAAGATTCTAACATTCAGTAAATTGAAAATGACTTCCTGATCGAGTTAGTCGGTTCTTTGCCAAGATGATCCTGAGTGTGCTAGAGCATAAATTAGCCCTCGATTTTTAGTTTGTATAGATACTAATTTTACCGTTAATTGCTATGGTCTGTCGTGTTTAACTCTCATCTTGTTCCTCTTTGAGAACTATTAGTTCGTCCATTTCGGGGTTTGCTGACAGTGATAAAATAGGGTATCTACTGCTCACTCACTGAACAAGAGGGAAACTCACAGTCCACCTTGTTAGGCTTTGTCGCTTTTCGCTTAGCAACCAGCATATAAGTCTCAGCAATTTTTGCTTATGGTGTCATGTGGGCATCACTAACTGCGCTATTCGGCCATACAGTTAGACTTTGTTCCGTTTGTTGGCCACAGTGGCATTCTTGTCTTTTCCGCCTTTGTAGGTCCACTCCCTGTTCCTCTTGGATATTCACTCTTTCTATAGAAAAATACCACCCTGGGTTAAAGACAGCGTTCAGTGAGGCTTGCCTTGCTGTTTAGCGCTGAACGATGATGATGATGATGATTACTCGGCCATATTACCTTGACAGTTTAACGGGAACTTGACGAGCAAGTACACCGGTTAAGGACTTCACATCGTTGTATCACGTCACGAATTGCCCGCGTCAATCAATCTTACAGTGACTAGCTGCTTTGGGAAACGAATTACATCGAAACGGGTGATATGTTCGTCTGTGGGCAATACATGATCCAGCCGCCCTAAACTATTCAGATTCACTGCTTTTCCCGAAGATTCAATGCTGTCTTCCAACATCCGATTCCTCATCTCGGAATCACTGAGCAGATTCTTCCTTCGTGTCATGACAGCGCAACGAAGAAGTCATTACACTGCGCATCGACAGTCTTCATACATCTGGCCTCGAGGCTTATGTCCCTGAACGGTGAAGCAGGACCAACCTAACCGCTGCTGTGTGCAGTTGACCTTCGATCGGTAATTTGACGTCAGGCCGACGTCACTAATGGCTCAAATAGTCTAATGCCACTCGATTGTTCTGTCCAATCAACGATACTTCATCCGATATGCGATAGTGTGGTGAAGTGTGACTGCTCTTATCAGAAACTTATCTACTTCACCCTTCAAGCACAAAGTTTGGCTTCTAGCTAACTCAGTCTTGCAACAAAATTTTAAACCTCAAAAGTGCAAACATGCACTGTTCTCTAGGCAGTTGAGGAACATCTGCTACTTTCCTGGGTCTGCACTCAGAAGCACAACCTTGTTCACACATTCCACTTCAGAGTCTGTTGACTGGTGTAATATCGATGCAACAATTCTCACATGAGCAAAGGGATATTTTGCTTATCACCTTAATGGCAAAGTTGAGGGGAAGCTGCGAGATGGCATGCCTGACGAACAACAATCCTCGTTGTGAAACCGGGTGAAAGACCTACAAAAGCACGGATTTCGCTTCGGGTAATTACGTGCAAGTATTGGAAAAGAAAAATAAATTTCTCTAGCACGTGCCTTAGTGAAAGGCAGCGTTACAGGATTGTACGGTCACCTGACTCGATGCAGATCAGGAAAGGCCGAGAACTGTGTCCGTGATCTAAAATCTACTACCACCATTGAATCGTAAACCAATTCGTTTCTTACACGTGTGTCTTTTGCGTTTCCTTGATAGTCGTCGAAGGATTATGGTAGCAAGTGGTTCGAACGCGAAGCATCTTTCTTGTAAAGCGATACAGACGGGGAACTACACCAAGTCTTTGGAATCTTGCTCCTTTCACAGAGGGTGTCGTTGAACCATCGGGGCCCTTGTCTACCATGTGCATCTGGTCTTTGTAGATCGCTGTTCCTAATCTATAGTATATAAAGAAGGGAAAGGAAAAAAACGATGTAAAAAGGCTTCTTTTCGATTGTTCCAATAAACTGATTTTTCTACGAAAACCGTTTTCCTTAGGTTGTTGATGAAGTGGATGGTTCTGATCGTCTTCATTTGGAATCGGTTACCCACGAAGTTACCCAGGCTCCGGAATCTGAGGTTCTTTTGCACTCTAGCAATAGTCAACGACGAAAATTTTGGAAGCGACATCGAGAACTACTAAAAGAGCAAATGCGTCAGAAGAGACTGGAACAATACGAAGCGCGTATGAAAGAGCAGGAATTGGAGACGGGCCACAAACAGTGTAAAACAAGTGTTGATGGAAAGGTGAGTTTTACTTTTTTCTACTTTGGTTGCGCTTTCTCTTGTGTTGAAGATAAAACTATGAACACGAATACGTTTTCGAATTGTTTGTTTGCCTTTGGAGTCATAAATTTATCCTTTCTTCGTTGAGCCATACTGCCCAATCTAATAAGAGTTGATGTTTGTGATGCCTAACGGCATTGTCGTTTTTCTAGGCTCTTTCAGATGACGATACTGAATGGTCAGAAGAGCAGGAAGTTGATGATGAGGATCTGAGTACTGATGATAGCGAATCCAGTTCTTCCGACACTCCCACTGAGACTGAAGCTGAAACAGATGTGGATGATGTTCCAATCAGGTCATCTCGTTCGAAACGCTCATGTGCTTTTGCTGATGACGAGGCAGAAGAAAGTGAGCATGATGCGGACCAAGAAATGGAAGGTAACGACGAAAACTCCGGAGATTCGGATTCTGAATCTGATGCCGTCATATCTTCTCGGTCTTCGGAATCGGAGGATACAAACGATGGTAAAGCTGCAGATCTACACTCAGCAGGATTTCGAAGTGGGGATTTAGGACAATCCCGAAATGTAAGTTATTCGGTTACCATAACTGTGGCGTCTTCTCTTGTTATGCTGCTGTCGTCAGAGGTCACTTACATTTTTCAATCAACTGTTTTGTTACCGCGTTCAGGAATACCATTCTCGTTTCGAAAATCTGTTGAATTTACACGATTTCACCGATCTTCCTGGACACCCAAACGAAGTGGTTGACGAGACCGGCAAGTGTAATTCCTTTTTCTCATACGTTTCGCCTTTTGCGTTGTATTGTACTGTATTGTACATTTCGTTACCAAGTGACGGATGCAAAACACCATGCCTCGGCTCGAAAGTCGAATTATTAAGATGATTTTCTTTCACCGTCATTTTTGGACATCTTGATCCGGTCGTCATGAATTAGTTAAATTATCCCATGTTGGGACTTCTTAAAGCAATATATTGTTAGCGAAGACAAGCGGTGCAGCAAGTTCACTATTTACTTAGTTGGTCGTGGACACCAGGCGTGTTATTTATCAGTTGGTCACACCAGGTGGTTTTCCTCGAAGTTTGACTACTATTCTATTTGATATCATGAATGAATCTTCATCTCACGTTGATTACACGATATTGGTTTAGGGTAATGAAATCAATTGTCACAACGAAATTTCACGCTAACATGCTGTGACAACTTGTGTGCCTCCATGACAGAATGGCTTTTTCCAAACCGAACATCCAATCATGCCTGGTAGGTCAATGAGTAGAGGTCTGAATCCTGGTTCTCCAGGCTAGGGTGTGATTTGAGCGGAGAGTTCAGTCGGACTATTGAGTAGAAGAATAGTTGACCCAAGTAAATGGGCTTCCACTCAACTGCACCCGTTGCCTTGCTTTCGTTGAGAAAACTAATCGTTCTTTTGCCTAGCTGAATTTCACCCAGGCCGAGGTTGCATCGACCAGATTTCCATGCTTCAGTGTTTACTCAAAACACCTGACACTCCTCCGTCGTCCAGTCATAGTCTTTCCCAACTTGAAAGGCTCCCTCGACTCAGCAAACCGAACAGCACTAATCATCACCATTCACCGGAAGGGTATGCCAGAAAAATTCGTCAACCTCCTACGGCCATTGTACTTGAATACATATAGTCGAGTAGGGGTATATGGTAAACTATCGAGTTCATTCAAAACGACTATCGGTGTCTGGTAAGGGTGTCACCTCTTCATTAATGTTTAACTTTATTTTGGACAAGATAAGGAAGGATGCTTTAGGAGGCCTATGTTGGAATCGAACTGTCAAATTGAGGAAAGCTGTGTTACTCAGATTACGCAGACGACCTCGTGTGTCTGTTAGAATCTGCAGAACATACCCAGCATGCACTAAATACATGCGCGATGGCTGTAGCTCTGTTCAGCATGTGTTTTGCACCTTCAGAGTATTGTAAAGTTCTGCTGCGGGACTGGACGGGAGTAGTCCCAAGCTTGGTGTTAGATGGAGAGGAACTAACGGTTTTCGACTGTCTCAGTTACCTCGGCAGCTACATGAGGTGAGTGTGCTTATATCCAAAGCTCAAGTGGCGTACGCTGTACCGAAGCAATTCTGGCGTCTACCTGATATTTCACTGGAATTGACAAGTCGTGTTTGTTGTGCTGCAGTATGCTCAATTCTTTTGTATGGATGCAGGACATGGAGTTTGCTTTTCGTCGCTTGGAGGTTTTTGATCACCGACGTCTACGTACTATTGCTGGGATTGGGTGGAGTGAACGAGTGAGTAATGTAAAGTTTGGGAATCTAATATTAGGTGCCCGTCCTGAGAACACCTTATCTCAACGTATGTCGCATAGCTGGCTGTGGATCACGTGTTGCCTACGGTGAACATTTGACCACCATACCGTGCTCCATTTCGCATTCTTTCGTCGGATTGGAAGAGGCCTTATGGAGGTCAGGCGATGGCGTGGCACTGTGGGATGAGAAAATGTACGGCAAACTCAGGTAAGGTAGGTATCTCACGTCTTCGTGATTTAGATCCGAAAGACTCGTCAACTAGCTGGCTGGAGGCACTAAAGGATTTGCCAGCGAACCGCGAACAATGGCGATCTTGTTGTCATTTTTTGTCAATTCAGAGCGATTAAGAAATCGGTTTTCCAGTTGGGCTTTATTCCTTTAGTTGACTACTGCAGCATTCTTTTCTTTCCCCATCTGTATGTAGATGTACGCCATGTTCTCCTCGCATATTCTCTCTGTCTATAGGAACAAGTAACTCTAGAGAAAAGGCAGCGGTCAGTGAGGCTCAACTGGCTGTTTGACACTGAGCGATCTTGATGGAATGTTCCAAAGCGTTTATTTTTGCCCCTAGTATGCTTTGGCATGATCCTAGTTTTTTTCGGCACAGTCAATTACTTCCTTTGCGTCGGCGAGCAAAATTCGGCTCCACTTTAGTTTATCTCTTTAGTATACACTTGTTGCTATTGTGCTAGGAGCGGTTTCATTTTTAATTCTTACTTTTTTTCAAAAAAAATTGCAGTTTCTACTGAGAATTATAGTCTAAATTCTGGCCGTCGACCTCAAGGTAGCCTTGGCCCCGGTGATGTTGATCTTTTCATGTCAGACTACTCCACCATTCTCGACCGTAAGTTGTTTGAGTACACCTTTGTCTATTGCACTATCGCGTGTATGTTACAAAACTCCACGTGGCTCATTAGTTGATGTGTTAATTTACTTATTGATGCAAGAATACATCGCGTGGTACCATTCGACGGACTTTTGAAGTCACATCATCCATATTAAGCACAGGTTTTAGGAGAAAACCTATAACTGTCCCTATGTCTGCCATAAATGAAAATTGCGGGAACTTCCATTGTGATTAGATCCTGCTTACGCAGTCCGTTGAATCATAAAAAACTGAGTCTTCGGTTTTTTATAATGTTTACCATGTTAGTTTAAGCCTTTTGAGTACAACGTCGAAAATGTGAAATTCTCTGCCAGAAGAAGGCAACCTACGTCATCAACGAGGTGTCACTGAACATCCCAGAATTTGGGCGTACTTTCTCATCCAACTTTGGCTAGCTGAGCTTTGGAGATGACTGCGTCGGTTTGCGTAACGTATCATACCCATGTATGTTGAATGTTGTCGATCTTTCCAGTATTGAATTTTGTGACGCGTACGTGAATATTTCGCATATATATATATATATATGGACTCTTCGACGAAGAGCTTCCATGCACACTCCTGTTGCTACAGATTCGATTCTGGTGAGAAATATCAATCAATTCGGAGTGTACAAG
>LUCM01001907.1:0-205312 GCA_008360955.1 Fasciolopsis buskii | reverse complement strand
TGCTAGGAGCGGTTTCATTTTTAATTCTTACTTTTTTTCAAAAAAAATTGCAGTTTCTACTGAGAATTATAGTCTAAATTCTGGCCGTCGACCTCAAGGTAGCCTTGGCCCCGGTGATGTTGATCTTTTCATGTCAGACTACTCCACCATTCTCGACCGTAAGTTGTTTGAGTACACCTTTGTCTATTGCACTATCGCGTGTATGTTACAAAACTCCACGTGGCTCATTAGTTGATGTGTTAATTTACTTATTGATGCAAGAATACATCGCGTGGTACCATTCGACGGACTTTTGAAGTCACATCATCCATATTAAGCACAGGTTTTAGGAGAAAACCTATAACTGTCCCTATGTCTGCCATAAATGAAAATTGCGGGAACTTCCATTGTGATTAGATCCTGCTTACGCAGTCCGTTGAATCATAAAAAACTGAGTCTTCGGTTTTTTATAATGTTTACCATGTTAGTTTAAGCCTTTTGAGTACAACGTCGAAAATGTGAAATTCTCTGCCAGAAGAAGGCAACCTACGTCATCAACGAGGTGTCACTGAACATCCCAGAATTTGGGCGTACTTTCTCATCCAACTTTGGCTAGCTGAGCTTTGGAGATGACTGCGTCGGTTTGCGTAACGTATCATACCCATGTATGTTGAATGTTGTCGATCTTTCCAGTATTGAATTTTGTGACGCGTACGTGAATATTTCGCATATATATATATATATATGGACTCTTCGACGAAGAGCTTCCATGCACACTCCTGTTGCTACAGATTCGATTCTGGTGAGAAATATCAATCAATTCGGAGTGTACAAGTATGTGGATGTTTGGACAAGAGAGCATCGGGTACGCATACCTGACGAGCGACAATAACCGCGAAACTGGTCGTGTGCTCCCGGGCAAATTTTGTTTACGCATCCAGATACTACTTCCTGCTTATATATATATATATACGTATATTCTGGGGCATTCTGCCCTCGTCCCTAAGGTTATATATATATATATATATATATATATATATATATATATATATCTGTAGTGGAAAAAATGAAGCCACTCGGTGAGGATGGCATCCCACTCGAGGTTTAGTTCAGTTCATTTTGGACATCCATTAACCTTTCACCAACATGCTCTGATTTTAGATGCTACTTTGCAGCATTATCTGCTCAAACAGAAAAAAGCACGGGTTTTGATGAAAATGGACTGTACAATATTAATTTGAAGAACTGTATAGAACACGAAAGTTTTCGAATGCAAGAATGCCACTCGCTGCCGCACTGAGCCATTGTCTCCAACCTCGTGGGCCCCAACCCAGTAGTCTCACTGCACCTACGCGAGTCAATTTACTGGTTAAAGTCTTCATACTCCTTACCCGTGTCGTTTACTTGCCACCCAGAACCATTACCTGCCTCGCAGAACAGCGTACAGTGAGGCAGTTGTTCTGTGGACATGTGTAAAACATGTCCCAATCACCTTAACCTATTTTGACTCATTGCCTGTTTTCGAGACTGAATCCTAGGACACAGTACCTTACACCTAACCTCTAAGTTACAAAATCTCCCACCATATTCTGCCCGAGGTTTTCTAATCCTTTTTGTCAACGGTTTCGCGACATATGTGACCGGCAGATCTGGGATTCTGACCTCTGATCTTTTTGATGACAGGAGCTTAATTCACTTGACCACCCCTACTGAGTCCATTAAGTAAGCTCTGACCAATTGAATTTTGGTTCTCAAATTGAACTGACGATTTTCTAAAATCACCCCAAAGTTTCAACTCAGTTTACTAGTTTCTGAAACCAGTGTTATAAATCATATGATTTCTATGCAGATCAGTCCGATGGCCTGATATTTCGGCAGAATATCTCGTATTTCGAATTGGGGTTACCGTACGTAAGTTTTTTCCCAATGGAAAGCAATACCCCAGATGTTTTTCTGAAACGAGGTTTTGTGACTAGCATCCAGACTAACCAATTCAATCCCTCTCCAGTGATAAGAATGGAGCTCACGTCATAATCGAACTACCGCAGATCGGTCTGGATCTAAGATATTTTTGTGAAAGTCTGGCCAACTCCAATAATAGCAGTCAGTGGCTTCCATATCAAGCTGATTATCAACGTTGAGAACTGAGTTTTGTTGGACAGCTCATACAATTTCCCTTGTGTAATTAAATTTTTCATTCAGTATAATATGTGATTCTTCATAACACTTAAAAGTAACTGAATATCAATTCCTCTCCCTGTGTATAACGTTCACGCGTATAATGTTATCATTGCCTTATTGGCTTCTGGTACTGCGGATGCAGCATGTACGATAGTATTTGTTGTATCCTGATACATTTTCAAACGTCCAAAGGCCTTCGGTTTCGCCGCACTGATACCTTCACTCTAAGTTACTTGCAGCGGTCACCTGTGCTTCTGTTTTTCGCTTCAAACAGGTGACTTTCTATAAACCGGTATCCTAACTGGTTTGTTTAGTATTTATTCCAATGTTAACTCTAATTGTCACTCACTGGTTCACATAACCCTGTCTGTATAAAATATGCACCGGTTTTATATCTTATCGCAATCCGTATGTCATGAATAACCATAACGGGGCAATTTTTAGCTCCAAGTTCCGTCGCCGAATGGTCCCCACCGAAAGTCAACCGTGTATAGGTGCAGCCTTAGGTACTAAACCAGTCGTAGTATACAGGTTGTAAGCAAGATAACTGGAGATATGACGGCGTTGTACTGAAAAAACGTTCGATTGTTATGTAATTTCGCGCACCGTACTTGTGATTTTCTGATGTTTGTTATCTACTTTTAGTGATGTTAACTTAGTTTTTTTGTGATTCATCCCATGCGCAGGTACGACGAACGCAGCGTCAGTTCTGGCCTCTACTCGATTGGATAATAGCATGGTGACCGTACGTATAAAAAACTGATGGATTTTAAATTCGATGTGTCTTTGGGTTTGCAAAACGCTGGATTGATAGTTATCAAATTGAGGCGTCTGTATTATCCGCTTGATATCTCTATCGAAATTGCGGTTTACATTAGAGTCGTAAGATGATCGGTCGTGCTACATGGCTCGGAAATATGGCGGTTGAGGACAAGATTTACGAAGGCTGTTTGTATTTAAACACCACTATCTTTGTAGTATTTCTGGGATTTTGTGGGAGAATTATCTTAACTCAGGCTCTTTCGGTATGCGCTGTTCTGCAGGTAACAACTGAAAGATCGGTCCACCTGATTAATGTGCGATGTGGCGAAAAGGCGTGAAAGTCTTACTCAGGATAATATCCTAATTAGGGAATTTTACGTTATCGGGTTCTCCTAACAAACTGATTGGAAATTTCAGGCGATGTTTCTAAATGGCGCAGTCGGTGAGGTTCTTAACCTGAAAATGATCGCATTAATTGGATTGGACTCACCATTACAACGATCAGTTGTAGCGTACATTGAACCGTGAAAATTCTGCGCTGTAATTATGTAATCCGCTTGTCCTTCATCGATGTTCGTTTCAAGTTACTTTCTGAAACGTGGCATGCATCGTCGGCGTCGATTTCTGTTGTGACTTTTTTGATAGTACCTTATATTGTTCATTTTAGTTCTTGACTACTCTCTAAAATCAAATTTTACCGTGCTGTCTGATTACTTAGTGGATTGTAAATCTATACATAGCTGTTGACATTACTAAATTTGATTTTCATTAGTTAATCTTATTTGCCTCATGACAAAGCTGCATCTTGATTGGATGTGACAGCCCGTACTCCTCTACGACCCAAGGATCTGTGGAGAATGACTTTTCCAAGCCGAAGATGTCGTTATGCCTGACAGATCAGTGAGTATAGACTAGGTCACTCCTGCTTCACGGGTCAGGAAAATAAGCTTCGCGGTTAGCAATGCGAAGACTGCCGGTGTGCAGTGCTCGGGTTCCCCCGTGTTTTTTATGATGCCTTACGCGTAGGTGTAGTGCAAGAGGCGTGCCCTACATCCTCTATCGCTCGCTAAGCAAAAGAGAGGAATGGTAGCTGTAATTCTGACGCTTAGAATGGTGCATAATCACAAGGTCTCTATAGCTCAAGTGTAGTAATGATCTGAGGAACAGTGAATTGCCACCTCCCACGAAAGTATGCCCGACGCATCTGGGATCCCAACCTGTGGCCTTTTTGGATTGACATGCTTAAGCCACTTGACCACCGCCAGTCCCGTAAATGGAGAATCGTCTAAGTGATTCTGAGCTTCGAAGTTGGTCATTGAATAGACGAAGTTTTCTTGAAGCAATGACGAGGCTGGGTCATGTAATGCACATGCACACACATCACCTGTCTCGATGTTAATTGTTCTCTGAAGTTTATGGTAGTCGGAAGATTGATCAGCGTGATCAGTTTTTGTCATGACGAAAGCTAAGAGAGCCTTGAGCGGTAAACTGGCTCGGTTAGTTCTGGTCGGCCAATCGGAATCATTCGTCCCTTGCACAGTTGCTTTTACTCTACGCTTCACGCTTGTTCTTTTACTGTTCACTTCACCGCCTTCCCATTTTACAGTTCTGGTAGATGGCAAGTAAAATCCGACTACATCGGTGTATGGTTGAATTTCGTGCCAAGTAAACTAAAAACTGATTGGAGGGAAGGCTGCTAAATCTTTTCTATTGGCTTATCATTCTTTCAGGGCCGGCCGAAGACCTCGGAGGTATCTATTCCGAGTCAGTGGAATGATACACCATATGAGTTACTGTATTCTCAAAAACTGGCCAGTCAGAGTGAGTCTATTTCAGTTGCCAGTTCATCACATTCAGTTTGTTTTGTTTAATGCTGGGTTTTCATTGAATTCCCTCGGTGCATACTGTTTCGTTGTTCTGGTCGTTACAGACATTGTTTTTCCCCATTTAATGTTTTTCGTTTCCCATTGTCATGGAATAGATCTTCAGAGTGGCACTTATTGGTACATCATTCATTGTTTATGGGTGTAATCTTTACCGGCAGTTTTCGATCGTTAGTCGAATCTAATGGTCGCAATGATTCATCAGTAATCAGTAATTACTAGGAATTCTCATAAAATGTCGAGTACATCATCATCATCATCGTTCAGCGTTAAACAGCAAGGCAAGCCCCACTGACCGCTGCCTTTCCCCAGAGTTACACGTTTATATAAAAAAGAGTGGATATCCAACGGGAACAGGGAGTGGACCTACACAGGCGGGAAAAAATAAGATACTGCTGCAGCCAACACACGGAACACAGTCTAACTGTACAAACGCACGTGTGTTCAATCATTCTGATTCGCTAGAAAATGACAGCACGATCGCCACTGTCCACGGTTCACTGTCATATCCTTCAGTGTCTCCAGCCAGCTAGTCGATGAGTCTTTCGGACCCCAACCACGAAGGCGTGAGACACCTACTTTACCTAACTTCGCTGCACATTTTCTCATCCCACGTTGCCACGTCATCTGTTGCCTTCCACATGGCTTCTTCCATTCCTTAGGAGGAACACAAAATAAGGCACGGTATGGTAGACGAGTGTTCGTCATGCGCAACACGTGACCCAACCAACGTAGTCTACTAAGTTTCATACGCTGAAACAAGCTATTCTCAGAAGTGGCACCCAATACCAGATTCCTAATCTCAATATTACTCACCCGGTCACTCCATCCAATCCTAGCCATACTACGTAAACATCGGTTGTCGAAAACCTCCAACCGACGAACATCGCCCACATGCATACTCCACGTCTCGCAACCGTACAACAGAACTGAATGCACTGCAACACAGTACACACGACCTTTCAACTTCAGTGAAATATCAGGCCGACGCCACAAGTGCTTCAATCCAGAGTAAGCTGCACGAGCCTTGGATATACGCGTGTTTACCTCTGCCACCGAGCTATCATCGTTGGACACGCAGCTCTCAAGGTAAGTGAAACGTTCCACAGTCGTTAGTTCTTCTCCATCCAGTATCAAGTTCGGCGCTGCTGTCGTCCAGTCCTGCAACACCACTTTGCACTTTGAAGGTGCAAAGCACATGCCAAACCGAGCAACCGATCTCGACAGTCTATCTAATGCCCGTTGTGCATGGTCCGCAGACTCGAATAGGCACACAACGTCATCTGCGTAATCTAGGTCGCATAGCTTTCCTCCATTTTCCAATTCGACTCCTACGTCCCGGAGACCTCCTAAAGCATCTTCCATCACCTCGTCCATGACGAAGTTGAACAAGAATGGAGAGATGGGACACCCTTGTCGAACGCCACTACTCGTTTCGAATGAACGTGACAGTTCACCGTAAACCCTAACGCGACCATAAGTATGCGAGTACAATGCTCGCAACAGGTTCACAAACTTAGTTGGCATACCCTTCCGGTGGAGAGCACTGAGTAGTGCTGGTCGATCCACTGAATCGAAAGCACCTTTCAAGTCGAGGAAGACTACGATCGTAGGACGGCGGTGCATGTGACGCGTTTTGAGTATCTGTCGAAGAGTGAATATTTGGTCGATGCAACCTCGACCTGGCCAAAATCCGGCCTGTTGTTCGCGGATATTACTCTCGCGAATCGGTGTCAAACGATTCAGCATTATCGAAGCTAATGCCCTAGTGAGTATCGGAATTAAACTAATGCCACGATGATTGCTGCAGTCACTCCGTGTGCCCTTCTTGAGGATGGGTATAATCAGTGACTCAGTCCACAACAACGAAATACGCTCCTCGTTCCAAATATCACGAAACAAGGAGGCAAGTGATTTCATCAGCACCCTTCCACCCAATTTGAAAAGAATTGGAGGAAGTTCATCGGGACCGGCAGCTTTTCCCCTCTTCAGAAGCCGAATATTCGACTCCACTTCCACTTCCGTTGGGCGATCAAGTGACACCTCCCAAGGATTCACAGCTCCAGACGTCGGACTAAATACGTTAGCGTGTGGCCAGCTAAACTGATTCTTGAAATGCTCTGTCGAGTACCACGTTATTTTCAAGCCCTCGTTCCACCATAAATAGGCTTGAATTTGCCCAGTAAATATAATCGCGTTTTCTAGATGTATGTTCAGCGGATGAAGGATATCAAAATTTTTTTCGAATGTGTTATCATGAGCAAGAAATTTCTCGCAGATGGGATACCGTTTGATCGGAAAATCTTTATGGTTCTGTGTAAACTTTTAGAATCTTTATAACGTAGTCCAAAACGTTGCCGAGGAGCAATACATTTGATGGTTTGCTGCGTAGGAATGGGCAAAACGTTAAGCCAAGTCTTCTATCTTGATGATTTAGATTGTGGTAAATGATAGCAGAACCACTGCGACTTCGCGAGAATAATACCAATGTGCTCTGGTCGTGTGAAATCCCACGAAGTGGTGACTCCGAAAAATTTCGCTGTGGGACCTGTCTGACTGTTAGTGAAAGACGTGGGACATTTACCCACAGGATGAAGATGGCCGGACTGTTTTGGATAGTGTACATGATGTCACCGCATTCGGTTAGATTGCTAATCAGATAAGAGGGGAAAACAGTGAGTACGAAATGACGCAGGAGTGGAAAGTTCAGGAAATCGGATTTCTTCACACCTCGAATCGATGACAATTTCATCGGCATATTTGAATATTAGATCACCGTTAATGATCCCCATGTGACACAGGGGGATCTCCTGTGTTTTCCATTGCGAGCAATCGTGCAGAAAATTTTCATTCCCCTGATGTCCATTGTAATACCATTGAGCTATTTTGCGCCAACAAGTTTTCTGAAACAAAACTAGCGAAAACTGAACTATCCCAAGAAATTTTTACGTTACTACCACTATATTGGACTGAATTTCCGTTTACTTATTCTTGGATAGTGCTTTATCCACGTTGCTTTCTGTTGTTCCAATAAGTCGGTTTCGATAAATTCGTTTCGATAAATTTTTCGAATATCCCAAGGACCTGTAGTTTTAGATAAGGTTTTCCTTAAAACAAATATTATGATATGTAATGACTTGTGTTTGTTTATTTCAAGGAGCATATCCGAGTGCCAGGTTGCGTCGTTAACATAACGAGAAATGGGGAAGGAGATCGAATCAAGTACTTCATCATTGAGTGTAAGCTAAATTCTACGAACAAACTACAATATTTTCCTTAATTCAGGAGCTTTGCATCACAGTTCAAGAGTTATCCATTCTCTTTAAACAGGTTATTCGCTCCAGGCTGTTTAATTTTAGTTCGATTCGACGGTTATTCTCGGATGGATCCAAATTCCGATGAATAGCCTGAATAGAATTTTGTGAGTTTATATTGTCACTGACTAAAACCCCGACACGACTGTATGGACCCAAAAAATCCGTTGTTTAAGGTGCGACTTTCCCTCTTCCTCCTCATCGTCCATTTTCAAAAACTTTCGGCAAATCTTTAAGCTGTTCGAAATGCTCTTAACGATTCTATTGGAAATGAACTAAGATAAACTCGTCGGTGAAAATGAAGCCCTTACAGCACCTGGGTGGGGTCCATATCACAAGCATAATGTCGTTTATACATTGGCCAATAGATTCTTTCAGGGCCCACATAGTTTATGTTATTTATTTCGAATCCGCTTTCCGTTAGTAGATTATTCTTAACCCGACGCGTTTGATTGATCACAGGCAGAGACACCCATGGATAAAACTGTCGCCTACGCTTGCTCGAATAGGCTGTCTTCAGATTGACCCGGAAACTCATCACTTCTCAGTTTCCACATCGCCGGTTACCTGTCAGGCTCCATGACTCATCAGTGGGCTGAACAATACCGGTTGTCCAAACCATTAGGGGTACGTCTAAGCTAATCGCTATCTCATTCAAATTGAACCCTATCGCCCCCTCAAAATAAACTGATCGCGTCGAAACTCGATAGGAAAATGGGCTCACGCTTTCACGACCTCAGTAGCGATGGTCGCTTGTCGTAACAATTTTTTTGCACATGCAGTCATGTTAGTTAGTTGCAGTGTCAATTCACAATTATGTTCAGGCTACTCAGTGAAATCCGGGTCCATCTCAGGAATATCGGTCTAGTTGAATCACATTAAGACTGGGGCGTATAACCCAATTAAAAAGGATAGGTAGCTTTTAAACTGTAGCATGAGGTTTTTAAATTTCGATGCAAGGGACTCAAAATAAGATGTTCAGCTTTTATTCTATTGAAAATAGTATATTTATGTGCAAGTAGAATTAGGGTTTCAGTTAGTATATGTTAGTAGTCTTCATGAAATAATTTACCATATGATATCATCGCTCAGTTCACCATTAGAAAACCAGTTAAGCACCGTACGGCTGTTCCATTCTTGTTAGGAACCATCAACAGTGCATATCCACGGCGTCCGAACTGGGATACGAACCCGGGACGAATAATTTTCAGTTATCCCGGGTTTGCGTCCCAGTTCAGGCGGGGGTGGATATACACTGTTGATGGTTCCTAGCAAGAATGAAACAGCTGTACGGTGCTTCCATTTATGGTATGCCACGGCTTTATGGGTTTGGGGAGGGGGGGGGACTGAAATTCTATAAGCACATGAACGGTACTGAAAACAGTAATCTCTTTCATAAAGCCTGGACCCCATCTTAATTCCGGAGAAGTACTGACTTATGCTAGAAAATAAATTGTTCATTTCAAAGACCGTTTGTGTTTTATCCTTCTGTTAGACAGCTCGTGATTTTTTTCATTGTGGTCGGTGCTTCGGTGTATCTCACGTTCAAAAGTATGCGTATCGCTTGAGGCTAAAATAGCTTCTAATTCCATTCTTTTCTGGTAATTAACCGTCCCTGAAAACGACACTTGGTTCATGGACTTTATGTATCCTGAAAATTACCTGTTCAACTTTTTCTTTCATGTTCATCAGCATCCCTTTCCAAAGATCAGTCACAGTCTACGGATAATACAGTAGTCAGTTCTGGTGAGTTTGCTATCGACAGTTATTTGCTTTTTGTGGATCTTTACTAAATCTCTTCGGAAGTGTTCTGTCTTGCTCAGCGACTTGGAAATTATGTTGGTCACACTGGTTTGATTGTTCTCAGTTCTTGGTCGCTGACTTTGGAATATGTCAGCACTAGCGGTTTTCTTGGATGCGATGGCGTTCGCTAGGATTTTCACCCTGACTCAGTGAATTCACCCTACCTTTAACTACTGACAACATTGTCAGTAGTGAATATATAATCCCAACTTTCTCATCAGCGCCTGATGACATTGCTTACACGGTACACTGTTGATAACACGTGAGCATCAGCTGCAAAGTTTTTTGGTTATTGTCAACCAGTATGCAATCAGTGATACGGTATGATGATTGGTTTTCAACTAAGTAAGTTCTCTTACGTATTGGGATTTTTAGACCAGTTGAACTCACCGTATTGCCTGCGCGGAAGCGTGTTGTCATGCTTGTTATTCAGTAGTTGACTCCTCGTGTATAAGTGTCTCATGCTTATTTTGGTTGATTGAACAGTCAGATATTTAGACGTGTTCTTTGGTTTCTCGTACTCAGTCCTATATCCTTCTTCGTGATCGAAAATTCGGGGTTCAATAGGCATCAGAGGATAGTTCTCCGACTTTTTCGCTCACTAACAAGCATGATATTCCAACCGCCTGTTTTTCGATGTGCGGTCTTATATGTATATATATATATATATATATATATATATATATATATATATATATATATATATATATATATATACTAATATGTCAAGATTTATGGTGGAGTGCTTAGTTCATTCTTCATGTCTATTCACACAGCCACCACTTTCCATTTGTCACAATCGGACACAGTTCTTCTATCCCAAATCTCTGCTTGCGATCTCGATCCTGAGTCAACACTGAAGCTACCATCTTCATGTTCTGATTCTGTTAAAGGTAATTCTCCCTGTTTTCCAGCTATCTGTGATTTCTTCAAATCAAAATGAGATGTCTGGTGACTGAACCGAATGATAAACACAATACTTTCAATACAGAGCGTAAAGTCGCAAGTCTGCATCTCACTGCTGCATGGCACCTTTGTAGTTGTCTCTTCAGTCACCTAAGCAATATGAGTAGCAATATACTAACCGCGAAATGTGTCGTATACCTTCAGGAAGATTTTGTTCATCTTTCTAAATACTATTTTAATGTAATTTCCAATTTAGTGGCATTTTGCTGTCACTCTTAAGAGTAGCTGTGATCAATGCCCAAAGAACTGTCGATCAGTCTCAGTTGTGATTTTTTTGACTTTTCGATAAAGAGGACCCATTTTCTTTTGTACGACTATTTGCTATTAAAAGATAAGTCTTCTCGATGGACATTGCCTACCATATGTTGCTTTTGGAGGCCAAATTCATGTACGTTGCCTCCTAGTTTTGTCCCCAGTAGCTATTGCCGTAGACCTTAGACCTAAGGACCCAAAATCATTCTCGATTGCACTGATTTATGCTTTCAGCTGGTCTCCAAAGCGGTAGCTCCATTCCGAACAAAGCACGAGACAGAGCGTTTCCTCAGAGGGCGCTGTAGTAAATGGGCCGAATCATTGTTTTCGGAGGCATGCCGAGAAAGTAGACAGTTGTTTAGTATTGCGGCACCGCCTTTTGATTATGCCATTAGAATTTTTTTCGCCCCGGTTTGTTTGGAGTACTCGCTGTAGGCGCTAGTGATCAAATAGCTCCAAGATCCTAATGTTCTCAGTGTGAAGTGGCCAGGTTCCACATTCATATGTCGATGCACGGCGGACAGCAGCGCATACTATCCGAATCTTCGTTCAAAGGCTAATTTCGTTGCGTATCCGCAACGCACGTCGGAATTGCATGTCGCTTTACGTGCACTACCGATCAGCGTAGTGACTTCATCCTTTGCTTGGCCGTTCGACAGCAGGGTCGATCCCAGTTAGGTATATGAATGAAGATACACCTTCGATTAGCTGGCCGTTAATGTACGCTCGTTGGTAGCCAGATCCAGATCCAGGAGCGAAATGGCTCGTGATGCCGATCAATAACTGGAGATTAGCTTTCATTTACATTCATGTGTATTTGAGAGAGAGACTTGATAACAGTAGACGATTGGTTGCGGTCTGTTGATTTCCCAGTCGTTTTTATCTGTTTGTCTGATCCAAAATGTTTCTGCTTTCGTTTGTCGTCATGGGAAGTCTAAATTACCTTAGTAGTGAATAAGGAATTTTCAGATGTTCTTGATTCGTGTGCATGAACCATTACGGCCAAATTTGATTTCTGAAGTTGACACAAGTTTCAACTGGCCGTGTGCTCATGGAGGCGCATGCAACATGCAAAACTATTTTTCCTGTAACTTGTTGGTTCCTAGTTTTTTTAACAATATTCAACAGATAAGACCGAATGAACTTGGAATTGGATTTCTGATTACCATAGTTTGAATAAACGTTATACTGTCCAGGAGCTGAATACCTCCTACAAACAGTTTCTGAACAGCTTTTAGGTGCACGCACCCTCAGACTTCCAGGGACACACAAGATGCAATAAGTAGAATTTGATGTCTGGGATTTTGACTCCGTGGAAATCATTCAAATGGTTATTTTTGCTTTCATATGAACAAGATTTCACTTGATCCCGCTTTTACCTAGTCAAGTAAAGCTAGCCCTGCCGTTATTGTAACAACACTTAGTGGTCATACGTCGTATTGGTCCGTTTACAATTGTTGGTAAGTCCAAAATCCACGCTGGCATTTAAAGGAAGTTTCAAGCGTCATGAGCACAATTCTGATTGGTCACGATCACAGTTGTTGCACTCTTTTTACTCTTTTGCTCAATATTTCAATATTTTATTTATCTCCCGCGTATTAGTTTGTCCTCATAATTTCATTGTGCTTGATAACTTGTGCAGGAACGTTAGTACTCCATTTGTTATACTCTGTTTTTTACAACAGATTCTCAAGATGAACATTGTAGACGTCGCCAGCTTTTTTCTAAATTCACTCAACTCGGGGGAGTTAGTATTCAGACAAGATCTGCTGAAGCATGCACGAATGCTTTAGGTGATACGGTCCATGTGGAATCATCTGCAATCCAAGGTACGGCCAAAAGTCTATAGCTGTTATTATCTTTCTCTTTTTCTTCGATTTCGCACTTGGAAATTGTCTCAGGATATTTCCCGTCAATTTACGGGTAGAGCCAACCCGTACCCATGAGGTATACCCATGGTCGAAATGCGACCATAAGTAAACCATTCGACCACCTTTTATTCGTAATGCACCTGAGTTCTGTTGGTTTTGGTATTAAGGAAGTGAATGTGCGTTTTCTAGTGTGACAATTTACTGGTATTTAGTAAACCCATTTCCCTTCTTTTATATATATATATATATATATATCACGGTAAATTGCTTGAAAGTGATTTTACGTCCGGGAAGCAGTTTACGTGATACTAACCTTCATATTACTGTTCATACGTGGACAGAGTTCCATTTCCTAGGTCATACTGAGCGTGGATTCCGCCCGCGAATCTTCCGACTTCTGCTGTTCAAATCCGAATTCGTTTATCGTTCTTCCGCACCGTAAAGTGTGACTTCGCTTTGTGGAGTCTCATGTTCTTCGATGAGTTATTCATCGAGGTTATTTGAAGTCCTCATGCAATGGAGGCGTTTTCAGTAATATTTGAATCTTATTTATTCCATTTTTCAAATTTTGCAGTTCGTTAGATCTGATTTGACGTTTCGAATAATCGTAGTAAGCTAACGGACGAGGCAGTTTGTGATCATGTTACGTAACTATCGTGGCTAACCATCACCCGAGTTTGGTTTGTAAGCCAGTGCTATTCTGCTATGAACTCATCACATTCGAACAGATTCATTTGCTTCTCATCATTGTCATGTCTGCATCGCGTTACTTGACAGCATGACGAATTAGCGCAATTGCGACATCAATAAAACTTCAATTTTGAAGGTTAGCTGGTGTCTAATTTCCATATCTACAATGCTAATTAATGTGTTTCAGTTGATCCTTTAGTCTGCGGTGCCTGAATCTCGCCGAGTCGCTGTCAGTCACAGCAACACGTAACTGGTAGACAGGTTGCTTATGAAATTATAGTATGGCTCATCTTTCGATCAGGCATGTACAACTAAATGACTGTGGTCCGTCAAGACTGTGATATGCACTTTTATAGAGTGCCTTTTGTTTCATGCAGACTTAAAGTTATTACCGTTACTAAATTCAGTCACGAGAATAACACATCTACGAGCAAATCCAATTAGCTAGACTGTTAACTGTATTCTTGTCACTTGTCTATAACGTCGCCTTGCGGAAAGGGTGCTATCATGCGGTGTAGATTTTTCGTCGCGGTTTGCTGTCTTGTGGCGAATACGGTCGCAAAATGGTTGGCTGGCCGGGAGTGAAGGTTACTGGAGTTCTCCGATTAACCGCCTGCTGGCAAGCGGTGGGCATGCCTCAGTTCATAATGTGTTTTCGTTTGAATAGCAAATTCCTCCTCAGGGCATCACAAATTGATAGACGTGGTGTAAATGGCCCACCACCAAACGATAAATCATTTCGTAAATGAATTAAATATTTCACATCATCAGACCACTCGTCGAAGTTACTAGGATACTTTCACGCGTATGAGGCATGCTCACAGCTGATGAATTTTACCCAAGGTGCATTGATGTCGGGGATAGCGCTTGAGGGATTAGATATTTTGATATTCTCCGGAACGAACAGGAATCTGTTTTCTGTGGTATTGCTGTCTCACATGAGTATGAACTCGGCGCTACCACCTGTCGGGTTGTTTATTGCTAGTGTTTCACAATATTTTTATGAAAATGCCGTTTATCTTTGTCAAACATTTAACACGTGTCAGCTATTGCTTTTTTCACTACCCTAAGTATAATTTCGAAAATCCTAAAAGACCGATTGGTTTCCTATCCAGACTCCCAACAAGCTCACGTAAACCGTCGTGAATTGTTTGCCAGTTCCGAACAAACGTGCACAGAATCGCTGAACATAACCAATGTTGGTAGTCAGATTGCAGATCGTAAAGGTGAGTTACTGTCAATGTGCACTATAGACGGAATCTGATGCTCGCGCTGTTAGCTCATCAGTTTGCTTCCAAAAATGTGGTCAGTTTCTCCCAACGTTTATTGATTAGCTGTTTAAGAAGGATACAATACATCGTGTAATATTGGTTTCTCACTTTCCATACTGTTTTTACTCTGTATAAGGAATCAGTATGATAAACTTTCGCAGAAACTTTTTAAATTCACCGTCCTTTTGCTCAGACTTACAGTAGTCTTATTCCTAGTCCATTTCTTATTTGATAACTAGATTCACAATCCGACCAGGACAAACTCCATCAACTATTTGACAGTTCTGAGCAATCAGTAGCATCCTACTCGGACCACAAGTCACCGGTCGGCCAAAGTGAGTTAATCACGATTTTTTCCGCATGTTTTTCATATATTTGAGGCAAAAGTACACCATAAGAAATCTAACTCTAAGCGACCGGCTTCTCAGCCCCTTCCAAAGCTGTTCTTGCAAATGAAAGCGGGTCGAAGCAGTTTACCGGTGAGAATTGCTTCGCAGGGTAATTTTGGGACGGAATTACCTGAGTTCTCTGTTGGTAGTGAGAAAAACTGTTTCGATTCACTTCGCAATTTTCACCCACCTAAACTGGTTGGAATTCGGTTGAAGGTTGTTGCTGTACCCAGCTTCCATTTGCTCCATTGGTTGCATAAAGCTAAGATTGAGTCAGGCGTAAAATCAAATAAACCTTCCTTGACAGATCAAAAGCTAAGTAGTCTAAGTGAAATGTTGTTCCCTCGCGAATGGATAACTTCTCAACTTTCCTATGGTTTGCAGTCGATGTGAATAATTAGTTTGCATAAGCAGTGTGCATGTGGAATAGGGGATAAAGTTCCTTCGGAAGCATACAACCGACAAAAAGCTCCGGAATAAACATTGTTGTAATTGTTAGGTGGATTCATCCGTTCATACTCCAGTGATTCAGGTGCGATCACAGTGGTAGAGATGTAGACTTGGTACAAATTATAATCTAAGCAGTAACACATGAGATACGGACAGAGAGTTCTGCTCCTCGCCCACAATTATCGGTGTTTCCGCCAAAGGGGGAGAACAAAGTCGAATGCTCCGTACTCCCCATTGGGTTGCTTGACTCTTCGTAGTTAGTTTAAGGAATTCACTGAACCGTTATTTCAAAACAACCAAGGGCGTTCTCCGAAGCATAATGGGACTGCGCTCATCTATGTCTACTGGATGCTCAAGATGTTTGACCTTGTGTCATCGGCGTATGTGCCGAGTAAGCGGTTGATGAATTATGACGAGTTACGAAGCTCTTAGGTAGTCCTGTTGTTTTGTTCATTGAATCTTTTACTTTCATCTGGACAGCCAGACAGTATGGCGTCCACAACATAGCCATGACTGGCGGTGGTCAAGCGGTCATTGCTATGTCATCTCACTCTGAAATTCCCCGGTCAACTTCCTCACTTAGCCGCCTTCTGCTGGCATCCGCCATGTTCCTGAAAGTAGTGTACATTGTAGTTTAGGAAGAGATAAACCCTGCACAAAAGTACTTTTTGTTTGATTTTCTCCTTCAGTGTTTTCCGTTTTTCCTGTGGTTTGGACGACGCTACACTGATAATATATATATATATATATATATATATATATATATATATATATAAACCGGTCGTGTGCTCCCGGGCAAATTTTGTTCACGCATCCAGATACTACTTCCTGCTTATATATATATATATATTTATATATATATATATATTCAATCGGCATGTCGAGATTGACAAACATTACGTCATCTTAACAAGACCCGGATGCAGAATAGAGAGACAAACAGACGGACAGTGCACAAAACCGAACGGAACTAGCGATCCCATTCAATCACTCATTCACGTTTGACAACGAGTTCTAGTTTGAATCGAAACGTCACGACAAACGCATTAACTCAGTGTACGCCTTCTCAACTCTAAATATATATATATATATATATCCTCAGAATCGAATCTGTAGCATCAGGAGTGTGCATAGAAGCTCTTCATCGAAGAGTCCACAGAAGAACCACAACTGTGATTCGTTGATAATTGTTTGTCAGTGGGGCTGAGCCAACCTTAGCAACGAGGGCAGAATGCCCCAGAATATACGTATGTATTTTGTTCACGCATCCAGATACTATATGTTGTTTCATATATATATATATATATATATATATATATATATATATATATATATAAACGGCGAAAAATATTAAAGTCAGTAATAACTTGTCTCTCTCCCCATCAAAATAAACAAGATGTGGACCGTTTTTATGCATAGAATTTCGAGATTGGAGGATCTTAAATTTCCGTTCTGTGAGGCTGGAAAAGACGGCACATGCAGTTGAGGTTGTTCTTGATATAAAATACTCTAGGTATCAAAATACCTTTTGACGATTTGTTTAACGATGATGTGTTTTACCGTTCTTAGGGTCGGCAAATTGAGCACCTCGGAAGACGCTGGTAATCAATGTCATCGTTTAATATACGCAGTTTGCCTTCCAAAATCTATTCAGCTCTGAGCGTTTGACTCGTTTTGCACAGTATTATGAAATACTCTTTTAAACTTCTCAACACAAATACTTACGTCTGAGAAGGCTCGCCGTAACATAAGAATTTTTCTAGTTTTGTAGTACGCCAGAGGATCCTTTCAAACATCTTTTCTTGAATATCCCTATATTTTGCGGGAAGTGACCTGGTGGAGTTTTGAACTGCGCTTAATAAAACCGGTAAAGCCTTGTTCAGTTAAAGTCAGTTTATAGACCTACCAACCTTACACCAACATGTTGTGGTTTTGGTTGCACCGTCTACCCAAAAGAGGAAAACAGAACGGTAAATAATGAAGGAGTTTTACCCGATGCGGTGAGCATCGAAAAGGAACGGAAATGCAAAACGAGATTTCCCAATAAATTTTGTGCAGTGGTATAATGGCTAGCTAACTTGCGTCGGTTATTCTAATTTCCTTCTTAACCGCATGTCTAGGCAATCTAGTTTGCGTTTTATTTTCACAGTACGACACGAACAGAGCTGAGACCTGTGCAAGTAGATCGAGAGAAACTAGTGGGAATTGAGATAATCAGATTTGCTTTTTAGTTTGCACTGCCCTCGATATCTAATGTTCACGGTCACCCAGTCGACAAAATTCGTCTAGTAAATCTATAACCTGAGATTTCTCACTAAGCATGTCGCTGTCGGAACCTTCGTTCAGGCGCATTATTTCCGGTTATCTTTCAATTTCTACCTAAACACGATGCGCAAGTTTAGCTGAGTGTGTAATGCAAGATTCAACATCATCTTTGCTAGTAGACTGCTCCCTTCTCATTTTCTATTTTTAGCCCCATCTGTCTCCATCACGCCTGATGACTTTCACGATCCTACTTGGAATGGATCGAATGTGCAATTTCCCTCTTCTGTGGACTCTCAGGGTGTGCTAAATTTTTTCCCGCTTTTACTGGTGAATATCCGCATAATTTTTCATGTCTGTATTCCTATTGATTTCAATGAGTCTCTCCTTTGATTTCAAAATTGGCATTTGGTTCATCAAATGATGGCCATCCTACCCGGGAATAGCATTTGTTAACAAATACAACTCCGTGTCTATTCCAACATAGTTTGATTTTCATGTTATCTTATCCTATAGAAGCGTCCGGTGGTGTTTGAGATGCAAACAAATCGGTGTTTTCCTTCACTGTGCTCAGTCTAGACTGAATGCGGAAATATCGCTCATAATTTCAGTTCTACTTATAACTCTATTACCAGACAACTGTGATCTCACATCATCAAATGTATTCGATACTTACACCGAGGCCACTTTTATTCAGTTTTATGTGAATGATGCATGTCACTTGATGTTGTCTTGATGAAACGATGCGAATGAAATTCGTGTTATCGGAGCCGAATAACCTGCTTTTGTATGGATCTTTCTTTTTTCTGGCCTTTTAACCGTGAATCCATCGATGGTCGATCTCGTTCGTGTATTCGCTTTCAGTTTCACAAGTTCAGCACGATTTACATCGTGCGTTATTTTCTGAAACACTAGTGAACCTTCCTGAAAGTGAATGTGACTCTGGAGTGTCACATTTACAAAGCGGTGAGTGATCCAAATCTGTTTGCTGTATCAAGTGTGACTTCCGTAATCCGTCACTACATAGAAGGTTACTTGAGCAAATATGATTTGGCTGGAAGACTTAACGGAGTGCAAAGGACCCGTTCAGTTTTTAATAAATCAATCTGTTAGTGACGCTGGTGGAACATTAGTTTTTTTTCATTTAGGCTTTGTTATACACTGCTGCTTTTAAGTTTTCTTATAAGACTAGGACTAGTTGGAAGATATGCGAAGACTGTGAGTGTTTGCGTTATCTCCCACCTATTTTCATATGATCAGCATGCAAACAATGTACACACAAATCATGATGCTGCAAAACTGTGGAGCAGCTGCTGAACTTAAACATGTTTTTTTGATTGGAATTTTTACTGATGATATCCAGAGTTCGACTAGGCCGATGCTCACTGACTTTTCTTATTCAGAAACAGATGCTACTACAGAGTGTCCGCAGGCGAATTTCGTTCCTGCTGAGTCTGACGATATCGTTTCTGATCACCCTTTGGCCAGTGAAGACATGAGCGTGGACCCAAGTGAGGAACTAAAGAAAGTAATACCCATGGATTCCCCAACTCAGTTTTCTCAGGTTTGTATATTTTGTACGACCAACGATGCCACTACTTCAAAAATTTTCCGATCACTGACTTTGACGTCTCGGTCGCATGCGTTTCACCAGATTAGACAATATGGCTAATGTAGTGACGAGAAGTTTGTTTTCATCCACATTTGACGCGTTGTTGCGATTAACCACCTCATGACTGAATGATTTTGAATATGGCAATGAAGCCGACTCCGGAGCGTGGTGAACTATAGCTAAGGCGTAGATTTCCTCCTATTACCTTTTTTTCTTATATTTCCTTGAGTCCATCTAGCGATGTGCCCCAGCTTTGCCATTTTGCATCTTTTTGATGGCACTACTGGAATGGCGTCTGATCACTGGTTAAAGAATACCCATGCGAATGCTGCGAATCGTGAGACAAGGTGCGTGTGAGTGTGCGCACGTCAGGGCTGGGTTCATGCAATGAAACTAGTTACTAATCTATTGTTACTATCTTCAAATTTGGCGCAGTGTTAGCATTTTCAGCAGTGACGCTGAAATTTGAGTCATTTTGATGTGTGCCATAGGCGGTGATCAAAACTTATGCGTTATTGAATGTAACCTAACAAATGAAAGAACTAATAATCATTTATAATGCATGGCGTTTAAGGCGTACGGTCATAGGATTTTCCTTGTTCCAGACTCGAATGCGACGTCGCGTGGTCATACTCGAAGATGATGAGAACAATAATAACAATACTCTCGAAGATAAAAATAACTTACTACCAAAATTAGAATCCGTTAGAGGTAAGTGTTCCGGGTTTTGTCGTCTCGTAACGTGTTCTCTTTAGTTTTGAATTCAGTTGCTAAGTCGGAGAAAGCGCGTAGGCTGCAGGATGGAGAAAACGAAACTAGCGATGAATCAGACATAAATGAAAAAGAACCGTATGGTGTGAAAAACGTCCCGTTTTCCTATGCTGATGATGGTATCAAGCCAGATGTGACTAGTGATGCGCAATCTGACCTCTCGGCGGATGAGAGTTTGGATGACGAAGTGGCAGATAATGAATATGATTCAGATTCAGAGGATACCGAGGAAGCCAGTGATGAAGAAATCGTTCAAGCTTCGGAGCTAAAAGGGGCCGTTTCTCAGTCAGCAGGAAAGAATTCCACAGAAAGACGAAAAAGGTTCGTTTGTTGTCGATGCGTCACTTTTTGTTTGTGGCTTGTGTTCAAATAATTTTATCTATGACGGCTTTTCAACCGAGGCTGTTGATTGTTCGCGTCTTGCTCATTCTATTCCAACATTTTTTTCAACCCATTACTCAAGGTTACATCATCATTGATCCTTCCACAATGTTGTTCTGTGTTCTTTAGTTTTCATAATCTTAGCTCCTACACAGCAAGAAAAGCGACCTAATGCTGACGAGAGCCCCCCATTTCTTTGTTTTTCTGTCTTATGGTTAATGACCATTCCAAGGTTTTTGCAGCCGCAGATTTCATTTCTACTATTAATTTTCTATAGGAATCCGTCCTTTTCTCAATATTTCGAAATTGACGTTATTTTAAATATTGCGCGGTTGAATATTTTTATATGTCCGCAAAAAGATTCGTAAAAGCCCGTTCTGTGATTGGCTAGTCCACTCATCGATCAAGGCCACCCAACAAAACTATATAAACGATAGAGCTCACTTGAATTCTGACTTGTGTTGGTGGGTCACCAATAAACGCGCAGCAGTACTCTGTGTTCGTCTTCTCTCTTCCGCTAGCGGGCTGGGCTAGTTGTTCGTATTTCGCGCCGCTTATTGTTTCGTGTGGCTGCTCATTCAAGGGAGCAGCAGACCTGTCCCATTCGTTGTGCGACTGCGGGCCCTGAGTCTTGGCCCGAACTTTTTGTGTCTCCAACCTCTGTGTGTGTGTGTGTGTTCGTGTCCTACTAGACTACAGTCTGTGTGCTCCAGTGATATCGTGCGCCGCGAATACTTGTGTCTTGTGCTTCAGTGTGTGCATAAACTAACCGAACTCGGCAACATAACATTCTACCAGAAGATATTGGTAGCAGAAGTTAAATATGATAAATTTATGGATAGTTCCTCATTTATTCACTTTCCAGTTGAGCATTTTCTCTGGACGTGGCATGCTTAACATATGAGTGTGGTGGAAGTGGCATGTCCCATAGCCACTAGGGCCCACTACATCCTTGGGAGGGGGTAGCAATCGTAACCCTGAAACTTGGAGTGGCACAGAACCACATGAGGTCTCAGCTGGTCAGGTGTGGTAACGGGCCGGGTGACAGCGAGTTGTTGTCTACCACCAATTCAATAATATCGAACCGAACTCGATTTCTCACGGTCAGGGTTTTTAGTTTACTGATTACTGGATTGATCCTTCTATCAGTTTGTTTTGACAATGGACCTTTATTCACATCCAAAACAACGAATTTCCTAATCGAACTTTTGAATTGAGTCACAAGTTAGGACTTAGTTTTTGTCAAATGCAGATAACTCACTGCCCACTAGTATGGTAATACCTCCGTCCCTTGATCCATCCGATCAGTTTGGCTTATGAGTTCGTTTTTTATCTCCCTCAAAATGTCACTTCGCAAAAACTAATAGGGGATAGCCTTGCTAATGAGACTCGGACGTAGTTTTGATTAATCGATTTAAGATTTCATACGGTGTTTAATTGGTCGGTGAGCTGTAACTTTTTCAGCATAAAAATTTTCTTATGGTGCTATCGACTAGACCCCAGGACAGAGCTGTGTGCTGCCTGGCACATCTTCGGGTTTCGGCTTAGAGGGTGGAACTCTGACTGGTTGCTAGCTGCGAATGCGATGGGCTCGAGCCTATAGGAAAAACATGCCTCGAGAAAGACTACCCACGATCCTCGAAACGTTGGCGTACTACATCTACCAACAACGCTGTGTTATTAACATTATATCATTCACAATATAGGAACCCTATATCTAGGTTACTCACGGGAGATGGTGTCTGTCTGCTTGGAATAAATCCTCATAGTGCGGATCTCGTTTTTGTCTTAGTCGGCCTTCGTTATTTTGGATCCCGGACTTTTATACTGAAGCTTAGGTTTCACAGTGGTGAGGGACTATTCTACTAGCAATGCGCACAATAGGCGCAGGTTTGGGCATCATAAATCGACAACTGGAACAAGCGCTGAATCCAAGGAAGTTGATGTGCTACAGACACCTATAGGTAGTCTGTTCCGGTATACATTATTCATCAAGGTGGTTTTTTGAAAAACCTACAGTGATCAATTCTTGAAACGGCGAAGATGGATGAAAACCTTAAACACCGGACTTCACCACGTGGCATGATTCGGGTCTCTAGAATGGAGGCTGGAATTTTTTCTAATGGGTAATTATATATAATAAATAATTTGGCTAGCTGGTGGTCGTTCACCTTGGAGGATTTCATTCTGGTTAGTTGTTGTTCGTGGTTCGTTTGCTTGTTTCTTGTACTTTGTCGTCCGTGTTTTCTGTTCACTCGCAGGTTTCGAGTGGATGATTTTCTCGACGAAGAAGCTGAATTATCCGGAGATGAAAACGAGCGCGCCTTCTACATGGACGATGATGATGATGAAGTTGATGATGAAGATTTGGCTGGTTTACAGACAGACGATGATGATCCAAATCTACCGTCAGCCGGGCGTCTGCGACGTCAGATTGAACGCGTACATAATCGTCTTCAAGCCGACCAAGATCAGCGCGAGTTACGGTTCTTAAAGGTGCGATTTCGGTGTCATAGTGCTTTTCTTAGTTTCTTCTTTGGGTTCCGCCCTCTATCGTTGTGAACGTTTTGTTTTCACTGAGATTTAGTCAGCTATGATTGCGTTACTCTAGAAAATGAATTTACGGTTATTTTTTGCTCCATATGGTGATTAACTCTCCTTTTCAGCTAGTGATTAGTGGCTTTATATTTGTAAACTTACCGCACGATATAGCACAAGAAGGGTCCAATTCAACTTCCAAATTTCACCAGGTTCCTATGCATTGAGTTCTGCTTCTTTTTTATGATTCATTTGACAAACCAGTCTGTTTCACTGTGTTAGAGATTCGTTTACTGATCTGTTAGTAATGACATAAAGCAGTGCGAGAAATCCTCAAAGTCTAAAAAACGAAAATAATTGTGCGTACCTTTTAGGAGTTGTACCTGGAAGATGGGGATTTGTATGCAGAGGACGGGAGAACGCGGCAACGACGTTTCCGATGGCGCGGCCTGGGTAAGTTAGGACCACACTGATAACTTTCGTTGTTTGATGTTTTCGCGCCCATGGACTGCATCTGGATGTCAGCGTCACAGGCCCCAGTAGCACAGCCATGTTGTTTATCCCCGGTGGATACTTTTTTCTAGATGCACAAGATGTAGTTAGCTAACTAGTTGAGCTTTGGATCAGTTTATATTCGTCTGCAGACTGAATCCTTTTTTCCTTTGTGACTTCGATTTTTTTCGAAATCGTACTAGTAGTACTTTTTGTGATTTTCATTCAGGTGACTCTTTGAGGCGTCCACCAAGTTGGCAGTGTTCGAAAGGGGCCGCTTAACCTACCTGAAAGGTGAAGAAACGGCAAAGCCCACCTGAGTCGAAGTCCTGTGTGCACGTGAGCCAGCGACAACGCACAACCAAACCACTATAGGGGTCTACAGAGTGCACGCCACCGTTACGTGGTTCAATGCCCCTCCCAGTTTCAAGGTCACAATTACCTGTCCACACCTTACAATCCAGTAGATCCTAGAGGACCTAGGGCATATCCTTTCTACTACTGTATGACACGTGCAAGTAAATTATTCAGGGCTATAACTAACTGACTCATCATGAGGCGATGTACATTCGCGGTCCGTTTTGATCCGTTATTTCTTTGCCTCTTACTCATCCGTTACATAAACTCCGAAAGAAATTTACTTAAGTAGCTTTGGATACCGGCGGACAGATCGTTTAACGTTTCTCTCTTTGTATCCGAAATAGGTTGCCATGTGTTATTAAACGCTGTTAAAAAGTTGTCAGAAAATCACCTTAAATTTCATGCTCATGATCTTCCTATCTCTAGAAAATGAAGACCCCTTGGTCAATGCTTCTGATTTGGTGGAGGGCGATGAAGCTGATGGGGGTTCAGAAGACGATGACGCCGCTGCAGCTGTCAGTCGATTTGGTCCAATGGATCGATGGCTTCAGAATGCTCCTAGGGTCTCACAGGGAAAAATAGATGTCACGCATGCAATAATTGATGGTGCACGTGCTAGTGATGTTGATCTGGACAACAACCCAAACCCAGACGATATATCTACTCTCACCGTGTCTGAGGAAGGGAATGACGATCCGGTCGATAGCGGTTCCGATGACGAAAAAGAAAACTGTGGCGTTCTCGCCCACAAAGAGACAAACTCGTTATCCGTGCGTTCCTTAGCCAGTCAATTCTTCATTTTTTTCTCATCTCGGGTGCTTCACAGTGCTTCCATCTTTGCGTTTTTCGCCCATAACTGCTGTTATCCTTTGTTACGCCTCGAGTTTTCGGCCGCCCTTCATGAGTTCATTAAGTTATTTTCACGTAACTAAATGCCTACATGTACATATACATATATAAAGCGCGCATGGTCCCAGCGCAACCACATGCAAACCGAACTTTACAGAAGGGAACAAACAAGGGATAAGAAGTAATAAACCGTAACAAACCAACTGTTTTTGTTTTAATAGTACTTTTTTGCAATTGTTTGGCTTCTTCCGTATTATTTATAGCCTGGATGAGTTCTACCGACAGGTCACGCAGCATTCGCGTCACTGACTTCAGTTCTAAGTCACCTGCGTTGCTAGTTACTATTTGGTTTGTGTATTGAGATTTATCCCTTGTTTATTAATTTTCGTCTAACGGTAACGTAAATCCAGCCAAACATTGGTGCTACAGTGAGCTTAGTTTTTGACCGCTTTTTACTAGCAGGTTGTTAAACTAATTAAATGAAACTTATTTTTCTTACGAAAGTTCAGTTTTCAGTTTTTCACAATCTGTTCTGTTTTTGCCCAAATTCTAACAATTGTGACGATCCCAGAGCATCCTTGAATTCACCGACCAACCGTTAGACACTACTACCACTACTTCTACTCCGATTAAGCACAGTAACTTTAATGTCCGATCGAAAGTTGCTGGTAGCTGTTGTTTTCGATTGTTTAACTAAAAATGGTCATGTTTCTTATTCCACTATCCGATTATTAGGTTCTTTCTCTGGGGCGCAAGGCGTTTCTCAAGGCTCAAACATCGGAAACGAAAATTGTTATCCAGACTTTGCATAACAAGAAAATTTCTCAAAAATGTACGAGTTAGTCTCCGATAATTAACAAATCGGAATTGTTCTAATTTGTTTGATCTACTCTCGCAATTAGTCTTTCAATTTTCGATCTTAACTGTGCCTGGCATTCCTTTAGGTTTGTGCGACACTTTTTGACAAGTCCATTTAAAGATCAACTAGTTTTAGTCGAAAACCCATTTGACGAATGGTCCGTTTGCTAAATTGACCAGTGCTTTTTTGAGAAAAACTAAATTTGATTAATCACACTTGATATTCTACCACTAGTATTTCAGGTTGATTAATTCTTCACAATAAATTGGTTAGAAACTGTTGAACTTTTGTTAATGCGGGTACCTACTAATGGTTTACTGAAGCATTGCAATTGGGTTTATATTTGAATTGGCAAATCCGGTATCCATTCCTGAGTTCAACAGAGCTATGACAACATCAGACTGAGGTATGTAGTGAATAATATAGGACGGAGTCTACAAAATCAGGTTACAGAAATCCTTAAGGAAGATTGTGAAAGTTGGTGGGTTAAAGTAGCCGAAGTGATTGAGGTGGCCGCAGCTGCAAGTAACTGTCAAAGGCTACTTTAATTTACACGTGACACCTGTGGGTGGCTAAATCCGATAAACAGAACGATATCGGTTGAAACGGAGAGCCGGTTTAAGAGAAACTGCGGAGAATCGACCTTTAAACGGAACACTTCATGGGATAGCTTGGCTGACTGTTAGTAGCACCCATGAACAGAATGTGTCGCGCAGCTTTTGGCTGCCCACCACCTACTCGAAATGCGTCACACACCAACGCCCGGGAACATCAGGTTTCCTCTTCCTTTAAGACGTTTTCGACTCGGTCGACCGCACAGCGCTGTTCATTGCTCCTCGACGGAAATGTGTGCTACAGAAGTTCGCTGTACTCGCCTACTTCTGGACGCTCAAAGGTATACGGCGAATTATCAAGTTTGTTCGAAGCGATTTGTGTTGGTCAACAAGGATGCCATATTTTGCTATTGTTTAGTTTCGTCACCGGCGAAATAATGGTGAATGCTTTCGGAGACCCGCGAGATGCCTGGCATCGACCGGGGTAAAAATGAGTTGTGTGGCCATGCTGACGATCTTGTGTTTGTTCTAATGTACAAGGCATAATCAACATGTTTTAGGCGGACTCTCAGAAGCTGTAGCTGTATTCGCCAAGTGCTTTAGGTCTTCAAACTGTGAGGTACTCTTACGAGGCTGGCTTTCACAGGTTCCTGCATTGATGCTTGGTGTTGCTAGCCGCTTTACTTACCTCAGCAGTTGCTTGACGAAGGATGGTAGAAGGTTGTTTGGGGTGCGGACGCGTGTTATCCAAGGTTCGAGCGGCCTATGCTTATCTGAAGCCGGTTCAGCGGATACCATATCATAACGTGCCAACTTAGTAGATTTTGTTAGTTGAGGCACGTATTTTGTCTGGCAAGCATGTCTCATTCGCCGTGCTCTTTTTCCCGTTCTCTCATCGAGTAGAAAAATACACGTGGAAGTTAATTGTGATGTGGCAATGGGGATGCTTCAAGTTTTCTTCGTTGGGGTCCAAAGCGTCGCCGAACCAGTTGGCTAAAGACAGTGAAGGATATGAGAAGAAACCGTAAACAGTGACGATCATGCTGTCACTTTCTGTCAAATCAGAATGATTGAAAACCTGTGCGTCTGCACAATTAGGCTGTATCCCGTTACTACGCATCACTTTCGTTTCCCGTCCCCATTGGGCCGCTTCTTGTTCACCTTGCATGTTTATTCCCATTACAACGTTTAATGCAGCGAGAAAGGCGGTGATCGGTGGGGTTCGTCTTGTTGTTTGAATTTGTATGATGATGAGGATTCGTTTTTGATTGCTGTGACCCTGAATAACTTGGGGACGCCGCTTGTGCTCCCTAGATTTAGCAAGACGTGATTCGAGGTAATTCTGGATATAGCTGATTGATCTCGTTAGAGTTAATTTCTTCCGACTTTTTGATAGATTCATTTTCAGAATGAGAAACAGCAACGAAGTGCGTTTTCCACGCTCAGTATGTAAGTTGAAGGTTTAATAAGCGCCGATAATTGGACGAACGTGTTCCTCAGTTCTTGAGCTTATTCTTGGTTCCCTATTCCACAATCTTCGCAGTCCATGCGAATGAGAGCCTTTGAACGATAGATGATGAACTCAGTATATCGAAGACTCTGACTGTCAGTCACAGTGCAATTTTTTGTTTAATTCACCATCTAACTGATTCTGTGCATTACTGCTCAGACAGACTTTGTCTCCATTGGTTTGCGGCTACTAGTGTAATTATTTAGACAATGTCGAAGGCGATAAACATCATTTTGCAATTGGTCTTCTTGTTCCACTTATCCGTTGTTTATTTGACATCAACATTATTCGCCGTTTTAGGCGAAAATACTATTCGTCTTTTATGCTCGCAAAGTTTTTATCACCCCACTTTGGATATGTGGATTTTCTTCGTAATAACAGCCAAGTACTGTGCATCGCACGCTTGTTTAAGTCCATTTTTGTGTCTCCATTTCATATTTGTTCTTATGCATCCATATGCTCTTATTTTCCCTTTCCAAGCAATTCCTCCGACGTTCACGATTTCTTCCAGAGCAGCTACCATCACGCGCTTTTTCTCGAAACAACCATCGCCTCTGACCAGTTCAGTAATCGCAGATGTGCATTCACAACCGTCTGGAATCAAGACCGCCGATCACAGTGTACCTTTTCGCTCCACTGACGTGACTGACGGTAGGCCGAAACTGAGCAAGGTTAGTCAGTACCATTTGCCGCCAGGTGAGTACCATCCACCTGCACATGCATTGGCGAAAAAAAACCTACGACTTTCGACTATTTGCAGCTGCTTAAAGTGCGCAGATGACTTGACTCTCCATCACTTTTGCTTTCATGTTATGCCATCCTTTTCCTAGTGATTCTGGCTGCCGAAAGCCATGGACAACAGTAACCTCCCAAATCAATGCAACCAGTGTTTGCGGAATAGAAGCAAAACAGTCTTGCTGATTCCTGTTTTTTATTCCATTATCTAGTGTGGATCCTTGTTGAATCGCGTACCGGTCTCACTGACGTCCAAGTCATCGATACCAAGCCGTTCATCGTTTGTTGGCACAACTGATGTAGATTTAGACGTAAATGTCACTTCTGAAGATTCCAGTTTATCTTCAGCACTTGGTGAGCGTCGAAATTCGACGGGTCACTTCTTTGGTTTGCGGAATAAAGTTGGTCTGTCATGTTTCAACATTCTCAGTCAGCCGGAACCTGGACCTAATGGATCTTGCGTCACTGATTCAAACCTACAACAAAAAGGACGACCATCTCAACGGTTGGTACGTCCCTATTCGCTTATTTGATGCAGCAAGTATACCTTTTTCCGCACTTTTACATTCATTATTAAACGTATTCGTTACCGGTGTGATTCATGTGCTTATGCTTGGTGTTTGCTTTTTTCATTTTTCGCATTTTGAACTGTTGCAATTCTTTCTCCCATGGTTTTTTTGAAACATTTTCGGTAACGTAATAATAAATTTCCTAATAAATGGCCATTCGCTGTCTTCTTTCCCCGTTATGACGCCGGACCTATTGGGACCTTATGTGGTTCCATGTCACCCCAGATTTTGATGTCATTGTCACTGGTTCTTCCGTTCTCAGTGATGCAGTGGATCATATTACTGTGCATAATAAGCTTCCAAGCTAAACGTCTTATCCACATATGCACGCTTATCAGCAGGGGGATTTTCCCTTGCACCTTTTCAGTTGATTTAGTGCTGTTCTAAATGCAATAGTGGTTTATACTTGAAATTCATCAGCTATTCATTCGGTCACTACCATTCGTAATTTAGTAATGTTCAGAAGCTCGCATGTTTGACCTCTACTTTTGCCATAGTCATGTCGAGCGAGTAGCCAGAAAGGGTAGTCTTTTGAATGTCATTTCTCATTTAGTCTATCAGCTGTCATTTCTGGTTCGTTGTTGTTGTGCCACCACATTCATCTCATTTGTGCACCTCCGACTGTTCTTCGATGGAATAAATGTTCAATACTTCCTCCTAGGGATAAAAGATCTTTTCTTATTCTGTTGCCAACGCCCATCTGGTTTGTCGAACTATAACGCTGGTCCAAAAGAAATGTTCCATTTTTCTATTAGATTCATATATACTCATGCCGTAGCTATTGACTCTTGCGCACAAAACTGGACGGTAATTCGTATTGACTGCTCTTATACTTATTTTCTATGTAGTTGCTTAACACCATATAATTAATCGATGCCGAAGTTCGTTTGTTTTTTTTGTTTAATTAGTGCTTATATTTTCTCAATTCTGGTTTTGCCCAGACTCGTCCTTCCGAAACGGGCAAGCGTGCCTCTTGCGATTCCGCTCCAGTCCGTCTCAAGCGACCGCGTTCTGCCAGTGTGTTTTCTGCTCTCATTTGAATGCTCATTTTGCACATTCCTATTATCCCTTATTTACTGTATCTTGAGTAAATGAATTCCTCAATGTACAAATTCTGCATAGCAAACGACCGACTTGTTGTCTTTACTCCTTGATCGTCTGCTCATTTATTATCCTCTATCGTGAACCGTAATAAATTCAGTTGTCCTCTTGTCCATTCATTGTAATTTCTTCTCATCGTCTGAATATCTGTGGGTGAATTCCTACTGGTTTGGCGATTATGCTATCTCGCTAATCCGCGTCTTCTACTTAGGGTGGAGATATCCTCTAGTCAGATTGCACAGTGTGCTATTCGCCGAAAAAAATCCTACTCCAAAATGACCAGTACGTAGTACCGGAGCAAAAATTCAGTGTTTCTTTACAAATGTAACGACTTAACCTTTTTCAAGCGGCCAATCATCATACAGTAGAGCAACCGTTGAACGCGGAGTACGTATAGGATAGGATAAGGTAAAAGTTTGCAGGCATCTTACCACTCTGGAAACCACTTCCTTAACGGTGTTCAGTCGTAGCTAAATGATTAGAACTTGGTCGTTGACGATATCCTCCAGAAATGCCAACTCACCTCGCTCTTCTCACACAGCGGCTCCCCAGACATGCACTTTGCCTCCATTGTGTTACCTGACTTTTGTCATCTTTATCGTATCCCCGTGTATGCAGCCGCATACGTGATTCGGTGATTTAGTTCAGTTTGAGTCTCATAGCAGTATGGATTTGCCCGACAGTCGTTCGTCTGGATAGATTGAAGAGTTGCACATTGTTCTAGTTTTGCTGCGTGCCACTACTTTCTGTGACTTTACAATAAGAGTTTATCCATACAATTTGTTATTTTGTCTTGGTAATAAATTTATGTGCCTATTCTGTCGGTTGCTGCAACTGCGAGCTACAGTAGTTTACCAGGTGCTTCAATGTTGTCATTTTTGTGAGTTTCCAAACGTGCTTTCTGCGGTCATAACGCAAACACTCATCTGTTCAAATGATTGATTTTCACTGTCTTGCATTTGATTTGTGGCCTCTGGTGTCCTTCAGTCAGTAGATCTAGGCCTCCTTGACGAGTAGAAGTACTAGCTCCGTCGCCTGAATATGGCCCATCATATGTGAGGGCTCTAAATAACCGTTTGAGCTTGTCATGTTCTCTCATCCCGCGACTGTTGTTGATAATCTTCGATACTATTGACCAAGTCTGACTACTGTAAGAAATTTCGATTTTCATTCATGTAGTGGCACAACTGGATCTGATTAGATAGAAATATATCGAACCGACATTATGGAACGCATTTAATTGGGAAAACACTATTTTGATAACCCGTGTGTTCGGAGTGTTTAAGGTGCAGTGTGTAGTTTTGAAAGAAAATATAATTAAAATGGTCACATCTTTACTTGCGGCTTAGCAATTACCGGACCAACGTTTGCACGAATTCGAATGAATCAAATACGTCTCATTAAATCGGGGAAGTGACCCAGGGTATTGAGTTGTGGAGCTCATTAGACCGACTGAGAACTGAATTTGAATATTTTACAACGATTGGGACTTGTTTGATGATTTGCGGCCTGGGTTTGTCATACCGATTTTGAGAATCATGGTTTTGGTTTCCCTTGCCTCCGTGTGTTGTGCCCCAACGACTATAGGGCATGTGCTTTCCAGTTCACTTTTGGGCGGAGCATGTAATAAAAAGGTAGGTATGCCTACATATCGACTCCCTCGGTGTACACTGTTCTCCGAGGCGGGTAACGATTGAAAGATGGATCTAATTGATCATTGCATGGCGTGGCAAATGAGGCATGAAAGTTTTACTCAGCATAGTGTACTGAGTGGGTCGTTTTATATTACCGGGTTTGAACTTAAGATTTCCCCGAGCGAGATGGTTAGAAATAGTGGGCGATGTTTCTAAATGACGCATCGTTGGAGTTATCAAGTTGGAAATGTTTCTGTATCTCCACGATTCCTCTGACTCAACCTCGGGGTTTTCTTTCACTGTTAATCATTTTTGTAAGGCATGTATGTATATGGCCATGCCTGACCGACGAAAATCCCCCCATCCATTGGCGCTCCTAAGGATTCAAATGAGATTCTAGTGAAAAACTAAAGAAGAAGCGAACTAGTGTAGGGATGACTGGACAAAGGAGTGCTGGGTACGCATACCTGAAGAGCGGTAATAACTACGAAACCTATCGTGTGCCTCCGGGGAATTTTGTCCATCCATCCGTATCCGAACCATACTAAACTGTCCAATCAGGAGTGTTATTGTTTTTTCCAACCGAATGCGCCCAGATCGTGAGAAACTATTTTCGGCAAGTGTTTGGCTTGGTTTGTGATCCGGTTTGCGTCTTGAGTGTCCGGCAGTGGACGTCACTATTCAGTGGGATCCTGTCTTTCCTCCCTTGTTCTAGTTTTTTCTTTAATATTTTTTAGCAGTAGAACCTCTGTCCGGCTTGTTTTGATTAGCACTTAAGGCTCGAATTGTTTCCCGATCAAGTCAGCCTTCATTTTACTACCTACATACGAGCGGTTACATTTCTGGTCCTTTCGTCGTTGTTAGGGTGTCATGGGTTTTCAAAGCTAATATATATATATATATATATATCCTAATTGTACGCGATCCCAAAGCTATAAATTTCCCTTCCTACCTTAGTAAATATTACAACTCGGTCTTTCTCTATATAGGTGATGCTTTAAGCGTTTACTGACCAGTGCTTCATTTGCATGTTGACCAATGCTCGGACTACAGCGTCTTCTCCACCTCACTTATGCTAGTCAGTTTATGACTGTATACGTGGTCCAAGTCCAGATAAGATGCTCGAAAGCAAGTTGGAATACGCAGTTGTGCATGTATATGTACATGATTAAGCTGTTGATTTCAGTCCGCTACCCTTCTTCAGCGACCGAGTCAGGGCTCAAATGTTCCATTCTAGATCGAATAAATCACTGGATCTGTTGGTACTTAACCGCATTGGAGCTGTACTCAAGCAACACCATTCTATCCTCAATACAGCCATGGGCTTATACCTGTGTACGTTCCGTACGGGCTTGCTTCTCTTATTTTCAAATCGCGGGAACTACTTTCACTGTAATAACCCACCTGTGGCGACGTATGACCTCAAAAGAGTTGCATTGAGTCCAAAATATTTTATCAATAACCCAGTGAATCTCACGAAATTTTATCTACGCATAGCACTTTCGATAGTAACAATCAGATTTTTGTTTATTACCCTGAAAATCGAAGCTGTCTCACCAACCTTTGTTGGCTAACCGTGATCGGACGGTGCTTCTGAGGCCGAATATGCAGCAGATATGTGGTCATCACCACGTATACAAATTATGCAAATGGACGAACGAAGCAAATGCTAACTCCTCGGAAGCAACTCCAATTCTGGATCGATAGGCTCGGAGTTAGGGAGAAAATAGACAGTGATTGTATAGTTGCACATTTATCTGCTTTTGCACGTGCAACCAAATGTTTGTAGCTAGATTCCTTCAATGATTTACTGATGCATTTAGTTAAATGGTGAAAAATCGACTTTGATTTGTCTGTGAATACCATGCAGGAGAAATTCATGCCTGTCTTGTGATGTCGAGATATCGTGTATTGGGTCAGTAGGTTTGGGATATACCACTGGCTCTTGGAGCGTTCAGTGGAGTATACAACGAGATGAGTCTTTGAGAGTCAACTCTTGAGAGATCACGGAGAAGATATGAAGCCGTTGACATGATGCGCAAGAGTCCCGGAACAAGAAATGTGAGCACTTTCATCTTCGCAAATACTACACCCATGTGTTCAGACCAAAAGCGGCCCCGGTTGCCAACGTCATCGGTTTGAGTGGTAAACGGTTCTTTTCGTTGTTTGGATGATTCATCCAGTAGTATCTACATCCAGCTCACCATTAAAAGCCATGGGAACATGGCATGACCGTTTCAGGCTTGTTTGGAATCATCAGGAGTGCATAGCCATTGTGCCGAAATCGTGGCGCAAAACGAAGACGACTTCAATAAGCAGACTGGATTGGTTCTCAACGGTTTGTCAAATTTCAACACCGGATGTTATAGCGCCCATCCGTCACTGGTTCGTTCGAAGCCACCGACCGCCGCTCATAACGACTGATCCCTGTTAGAATGACCTCCGAATGTAGCCTACACGCGCTATGGACCTTACCAGTGGTCAACCGATTTGAGTAGTAATGTTTAACTGGTAACTTCTTATCAGTATGCTCTTTATTTGTAGTCAAATTAAGTATCGCGTCAAAGTGGTGAAAGTAAACAATTGCTCTTTAGGGCCAAGTAAAAGGTCAAAAGACTAGGGTTCAGCTTAAGGTTATGTCTAGAGGGTCGGTTTGCACGATGAAATGAGTGGGTAATTTGGTGTGGCAGTCCGGGTATGGCTATCACCATTTTTGACCAACTTACACTGATCATACACAGCCATGGAAAGAATCTATGCAGATAACAGGAATGGGGACGGGATGGCAACTTGCGAAGAGTCGTGTGTCGATGGAATCTTATGTTAAACTCTACCTCGAGAGCGTGCAAACTGATCATTCAAACTTTGCGTGTAGCAGATTTGTAGTCAGAAAATATTTTAGTAGAGAGGACTTTGATCCCTTTACTCTGTTTTGCTTAGTTTCCTTTCATTCCCTGTCAAAATGCATTGCGTTATCCAAGCAAGCATTGGTCGTTCAACTTTGTAATGCAGTTCGTTCAATTTCTGCCGTTGCCACGCGCTGAGACCACGAGAAGACCATGTCCGGAACCGGATTTCATTTCGACTATCTCGGTCAATGCGATTAACATCATGGAGATCAAGAACTTGGTAATTTTTTGTGTAAAGATTGGTAGGCAAGACGGAATGCGTTATCCCCTGTTTTGATTGTCGAGGCGATTTTTAGGAAATTGACCATTGGGCTTTTTTATGCTGCTATCCTGGGTTGGGAGGCCTGTGATGCTTGATTAATTGTTCAGGTGACGGAGTAGTTAGAAAGTGTCCATGGAAAATCCAACCGCGTTTCGCCTTAGATTTTGCTGCGAATTCTGGAGTTTATTCACCATGCCACTAGCCAGACTTACGCTTTCCCCGTAGGATGACTCGGTTGCGTTGGTGCATTTTCCATCTCGCTCATTTTATTCCATTCACTGTTTGGTCTCTGACTAATTTGCATTGAGTGGAGCCGAATAAATGTTCCGAAGTCAATAAGAATCTCTTCAATATTGAAAGTCCGAGATTCGGTAACTTGTTGTTTCAGCACCCCTAAATTCACGGCTAAAACACAACGAAAAGTAGGATGCTTGGGAATAAATGGCGGAAACTTTACTACATCGGTGAAGGTGACCTTCCATAGCTGCGAGACGTACTCAGTATTTGCCTATGTTGTTCACGGTCTCTAGACCAGTAAAATAACGCTTCCTGCGGACTCCAATTCTCCTTATCAAAGGGTACTACTGTTAGAGGGATCATGTCATGCTCAGTAGGACACATGTTGATCTCTACATTTCGGGCAGTCAGATGCATACGTCAAAAAATGTCAATTTGTGACAGAAAATGCGAGTTTCACATTGGCTAATGCACTGCTTGAAGCTTCTAACTGACTACAGGTGACTCCAAGGAGTCTGAAATACATGGATGCACGAAACTTAGCGAAAACACAAGACGAGAGTCATGTTCAAGTAAATGTCCATTAAAAAGTCGATTCCATTTTCGCCTCTGTAGGCTGACTCATCGATATGTTATGGGAAAAGTTTTAATTTCTGAGTATACGAAGAGACTGGTAGAAGAATCTGCTGTGACGTAAAGAACAGTGGCCGAAATTGACCACGTTTGAACTATATGGATTCATGGTGATATTATTTGACGTAGAAATATAAGCTGAGCCGTTATTGCATTACCAACCAAAAGTTGTAATTTAAGTACCTCATGTTCTACCCGAATTCAGTAAAAACAAATATATTCACTTTGACCGTTTGCATCGTATAGCAGAAATGTGCCTGAAACCACCATCACAGAGTCGCGTAGATGATGACGCTGAATTTACCTTGCAGAGTATTTCGGAGGAGATATGTTCCAATCGCTCAACGGCAAATTCACCATATTCTGCAACGTGGATGTGCGCCGCCGTTAATCGGAATTTGAAGGTGGGTAAAGGGGGTTGGTCAATGCTTCAACCACTTGTTCAATAGTAGAACGTCGAGATGTCCGTCCTATCTGCATCCCTCATAGCTTTGAAAAGAAATATGATAATCAATTTGATATTGTTCAAAAGGCACGATTAAGATTATTTCAGTAATATCAGAGACAATATTGCGGAATGAACAGTATTTGGAGAGCGCTTCCTTGAATCTACTTTTTTACTAATTAATAGAAAACAATTTGACGTTTTTGTAAGCAGTTTCTATCCACTACCGACTCGGCAGTAGCATAACAGTTGCTTGCTTCTGCAGGTAAAGAGGCACGTATTTTCTGCATGCATAAATCTAATCAGATATATCCTACAATTCCAGTCACTGCATCTCGCAATAAATCAATGCTAAATGAACGCGAAAAGCATGAATTTAGGCAATTAATCATAGGTGGTACTCTCTCTTTCTATATATATATATATATATATATATTATATATATAAATGAAATCGTTGGCTGTGGTACATTCACAAATTTCCAATGGTAATTTCGTTAGGGCTCCAATTCTTGTTAGGTGTAAAGAAGCATCAGGAAATATCGGGAATTTATTTGAAAGTTTTCCCTATTATACCTCTTTGTAGACTATGATTAAACCGGTCAAACATGGGTGACCTTGGATGTGTAGGTATACGCGTGAGAAGCGGAAAAATGAGCATAAAACTGTCATAAACCTTCTTGGAAGTCTCGTATAATTTACCGTAGTTTGCCTTCATGAATTATAATATTCTCTCTTGTCTTGCAAAAGCATTTATTTTGTCGAATATTCTACCCACCATTGCGCATGCATTTATAGGCTTAATTATTTGTTAATTGGAGCATTTTGCGTTAAAGGGGTCTAGTAATCATGGTTGATCACAAACAGAATTTTTTCCGTTTAGGGAGGATCTCCATTTTAATCAAGGTTTTTCTCGCCCCAAGGTCACTTAAATGCCCTGCGTTGCTCGTTGACTTTGTTACCGTGGCGGTGAAGTTGTGAAGAGAGACAGTAAAAGGCTTTTGCACCACAATGAAGAGGATTAGGAATTGAAATGAAAACATCGGTCGATTAGAATTTTGTGGCTAAACTTCTCAAGCTCCTTAAATTGTGCAGGGCCACCATTTCCATCGTATTAAACAAATAAACTATGCCAAGAGCACAGTTTTCACGGACAAAATCAATCACATTCGAAAGTTAGTTATTTTTGTATTAACGTTTAATGACAGGAATTCTGTCCTTTAGTCTTCTCCCAGATTATTATCGTAATCTCATTCACCGTCATCCAGATAGAGCTGAATAATTTGTACGCTTCAGGTGTTAGCACCCATGAAGTATGGATTAGATTAATCGCACAACAAATCTGGTACTGTAATTAATCTGAGCAATGGTAGAAAATGTTGAGCACCTCAGTCTAATAATTCGTTCATTTTGTTGATGAACAAACGGCACGTGGTGACCTGAAAGACTTAAAAATGTATGTTTCTAGAAGAAAATTCTCCCTGAAATTTGTCCCGCTTCCTTATTCCCATCCAAACTATTCAGTCACGCACACGAATAAAATCGGGAAATTCTTGTAAGCGGATCAAAATGGATGCACTTCGAATAGGCACAATTTCCCCTTCGTAGTCATGGAGAGTTTCCATTCGTTCTATGAAAATGGTCAGTATAAAATACGGCAGTCTCCGAATGATGATCCATGTTTTACCCCATCAGTATTTAATAGAAATGCTTTCCTGATTAGGGTGGTTTTCTTTCGATCTGACATAAATCGAGTAAAAGTACGTTTGGGTGGAGGATATGCGTCACATAAAATCATATCCCAACCTGAATTTTAATTTTATCCAAAGTGCGTTTTGTGTCTTGGAGCGTTAATGATAGGAAGTTCCCCAAACACTGGGCACTGATTTCGAAATTCGAAAGCTTCTTGAAGTATGACGTAAAAATAATTTCATTTTTTAGGTACGGGATCTGAATGATCAAAAAATTACTGTATAGTAGTGGTAGGCTTCGTGATGTGTCCTGGTTAAAACATACATATGGTGGTTAAAGTGGGATATAAAGTAAATTCCTAGCCTGTCTGTTCACTAGATAAATCCAAAATCTGCGGCTTGCTGGTGAAGAGATTCGCCAGTTCTAGCTGATTAAAAGGTCTACAAATTTAAGTATTTGCTTTTCTGTGCTGGTGCCTATTTGAGTGTAAACTGGTCATGTGACTGTTACATGAGGTCCGGCAAGAGCTATATGTATAGCATATATATAATGCTTGTTTTTAAAGGTATTTGCTGAATTAATTGGACGGATTCCCCAAATTCGTCAGTTTTCAGGAGAGGTGAAAAATTGAACTAGTGATCTCTCGTGTAGTTTCGATGTCAAAAAGGCCAAGTGGTGGAGGCATGACGAGGATCATGGGTGGCTTACTTAACCTCCCCTGTTACACGTTGATAATTGTTTAGGACAGAGTGAGTCGTACTTTATTAATCCTCACCCTGAACTGGAAACCTATTCTGAGCTGATTAGGATGTCTGAGATAAGGCAATGATCAATTTTTGTGACACATGCATGGTACTCATTTTTGAATAGTCAAATAGTTTGTATCTAATTCCTTTTAAGTAAATAATTCACTGAATTTCTTAAAACCCATGATCATTCTAACTACTATAAGTGATACTAACAAGGCCATCTCCCTCAGGGTTATCAGCACTTAAGTAAACTGGGAATAATTGACAACTTTTCCACAGTTTTTTAGCCGAAGCTTGAAATTTGGCTTAGAACGGAGAGGTAAACCGAAAGAGGTTGGTTGTTAGCAAAATGTTGACATAAAGTGACTCGTGTTAGTCACAAATAAATTGTATTTTGACCAACGCTTAAGCCAGTAGTGAAAACAAGACGTCCACATCAATCGAGCTTCTACAGCAAACTGTTGTCGCTATCGTCACACTTATCCGATTGAATGATACAACTTGGGTCATTCATCAGTACCATCTTTCTAATCAAATCTGTTGCCCGAAGAAGCCATTGAAGTGGCATTTTGGTCAAGCTGCTAAATTGTGTTGTTGGCATTTAGATTTTCTTACATGCGATTTCAATTGCCTGAAACTGATTTGCACATCAGAATAGAGTTTCCGCTTGCTTATAGGCTCATGAAAGCAGTCTGCCAACAAACTTACAACTTACAAAAGATTACAGTATGGTTGACTTTTTAGTTTGTTTTACAGTTAAAAAGGTACCATCTGAAAAATGAAGGTATTTGAGATCAGCAGACAGGGCAGAATTCTGGTCAGTGAGAAAACCACAATGCATGCAGTTCCGTTACTTAAGTACTTTTGTTTCCCAGAAAAGCAGCGCACTATTTTATGCCTATTCGAGTCACTTCTAGCCACTAGAGTTATTTACGGTGAACATTCGACCCTGAGACTGTGAGTTCCAATTCATCACCAACGCGAAATCACTTTTTTCCTTTGTGGGATGCGTAGTCCTTTGGCCGCAGATATTCTCAGGAATAATCTAAAAAGCTTTGTCCGATTAGCCAGATTGGAAACAAAAGTTACACAGATCAGAACTAATACAACGATGAGGATGACACGTGCTTTTAAGGGATTGAAAAAAAACAGGTTAGTTGGAATTCAGTATTTATGGAGCGAGTCGATAATATAATTGATGAGACGGGATAAATTGTGTACACTGAATAATCAGTAAATCGCCCGCCCTTCAAATATCTTCATGTGAAGTAAGTTTCCATATTTATGTTCGTGCGTCTGCCAAACTATCGACTGTTGCATTGCACTATGGTTAATTTTCCGGGGTGTTAGATGTTCTAATATTAGATGAGTCAGCTTGGTAATTTAGCAAATGCCTGATCTATTGGAAATGATGCAAATCACCAAGTTACTGTCCCACTGTTATGACTACTGTTTGCCTGATATCTCTGTGTTACACTGAACAGGAATTCTGGCTCACGGCATCCTTGACTGATCAGCTTATTACAATAGATCAGAAGGTAAGTTATAACTAATTTCCCAAATGCACCCCTTCCTCATTAATGCGTTGGTTCACTGTACTTACGAAAACAGTTATCACGCCTCTTATATGATTTGGGCAACTTTCTCTAGATGTCACACAGAGATTAGTCGGCCGGCCTGAGTCAATCCACTTTGTCCCACCTCCCGAATGTTCCCTGCTGCATGATTTTATGTTAAGGTTGAGACAAGTTGTGGTGCATAACTGGGGCTGGTGTTATTCGTTTCGCGTAAGGTCCGCCTGTTCACTTTTGGAAGAAGAACAAACGTTACCCTTATTAATAAGAGCAACGTGGACATATTATATTTTCAGACGGGAGTAAAAACTCTGGGGAGCTAGTAGAAGGTGGAATGTTGGAATGTCCATGTTATTAATTGCGGTGACACTGAAGGTCAGCAGGGGAAATTTAGGACGGTAAGTACGCGACGTATGCATGACGGAGATTGCGTATCATATCGAAAGAGTATACGACAAGGAAAAACCCTTTGGAATCGAAGATAAGCTGTTTCAAGAATTAATAATTCAAACCATCACGAAAGTGTGCTTCCAACAGAAAAATAGCTGCATCAGAAGAGCCCCTGGGATAAAATCTGGTTCCTGGCCGACTAGACCTTGAATTTGAGCCCGATTTAGCATATGGCACTGTTTGAAAAGAAAGATTTTGCTAATGGGAAGATTCTCATATGTTCAGATCTTCAAGAGCCAAGGAATCAGCATCATTGATATTTGTCAACTGGCTTTTATGCAGGGTGCCATTAATAGTCAGCGCCGTTGTTTTGCCAGGCCCTTTACGAGTTTTTTTTGGGGGGGGGGCTATGCATGTGTATGCATACTACTGGAATAATTCATCTGATACATTGGCTCTTTTTCGTTGACTTTAGACAGCCGAATGATTTTTAATGAGGATGAAACAGCCGCACAGGGCTTTCATGGTTTTTTTATGGTGAGTTGAGCGATGATATTACATGGTGATTCATTTCATTAAGACAATCGGATTTGCATTCCTGTGAAGGAATGTTTGAAGTTCTGATTCAGCTACTGATAGGAATGACAGTAGCTCATTGCTAATTTACATATCCGACTGGCATCCACGTTTGTGTCCCCCAGTGAATGCTGCGCCTTTTCAGAATAATTACCGTCTTCAGAATAGTCGCTCACCTGATTAGTGAACAGGACGAATCTAACTTCATTATTCTCTAACTGCACCACGTTTGGCCGGGCAACGTTCTTCAAGGCATTTACAACCAGTGTACACAATGCTCATTCGTGATATGGAAGAGCAAATATATCACGCACTGGGGTAGTATTATACCAACGGAAAATGTAGTATTACGATTTTTTATTAGCGCTGAAGCAGCCCAAAGTAAACAGGCGTGATTAGTGTTTTGAAGCGGGGTATAAGGCTTGTGAACTATTCAAATTGCCCTAACTTGAACTCCTGTCATTTAGCATGGATTCGATGACTCAATATTTTCACGAATTGCCAGTGTCTCTCATATCATCCCGGTCTCTTACTCATTGTAGTTGCTGACTAACAGCCTTTCCATCATATATTCCTCCGTGAACTTTTACCATCGGCCTAATGACAATTCGACTGATATGAAGAATGCTTCTAGTTTTTCCACTTGCTTTCGTGCTTTGTAGTTGGGTGCGAGCATACAATTGTGACAGTGTACCAAACTTCTAGTGAATGTGAGGTTTATTGTCACATCTCAGACTCTTATATCAGAAAAGCTCAAAGATAATAAGATGAACAACTTGTGGGCAGAAAGGCTATGCGAATATGAAGTTGTTTCATCATAGTTAGCAAGAGGCTTGACGGCATGGTAAGCACTGTGTAGCAATCACATATCATTGCGAAATGCCAAAATCATAGAAACCAGAGCACACGGTTGTTTGCAGCAAGTTGGGTTTTATTTTGCACAGAACGGGGTACTCGGGTTTGGGTGGTATGCTACTTCTGCACTCCAAATGTAACGTCATGCTCACTTCTCAGTTATTCTACGATTGGATATATCCTTGGATTGAATCAACCCTAAACCGCCTTCATCTCGCTGCTAAACTCTGAAAAGTTACTCAGATAAGCATAACACGGGACTCAAGTTAGTCGTTTTATCTGTGACAAATGATGATCTGTTCCGGAAAACTGAAAATAAAGTGTGCATTTCATTAATCTCATAAGGCCCATATTAGTCATCTCGACAGCTTGAACCTTGCATGTTTTCCCCATTTTCTAGTCTCTCGCCTTCGCATCTATTTTCTCCTTGACTAAGTACTTTCTTAGGACTAAGTCAATCCCTTCATCGTAGATTTTTTTCAGGAAGTACGAACTGGAATGAATAATCTAGTTAAAACAACAGTAATGAAAAGCAGCTTCTTAGTTTTGTTGACAATCAATTTAGCTTCTGAATCAGTAGTTTTCCACAGCACGTCCTTAGTAAATTGGCTAGAGCCATGTACTCGTTGTGATCAGTTGCAATCAAGATATACAAGCATAGTTGTAAAACCTTTTTTTATTCTATAATACCTAATTACGTTGAAGTTAAAATGGGTCAGTTCGGTTACGGGGCGATGAAATAAGTTGTTAGTATAACAAATGCGTTAACGGTGAATTTATCTTGCCAGGAACAAACCAGAAGTTTCCTGAAAAAGAATGAGGTGGACTTGTCTTCAACAGTTTTGACAAGCAGTGCTGATTGAAAAATGACTTCTTTGGGACTTTGGTACTGTATTTTTGGTGATATGAACTATTTTCGAGTGGGAACTTTTATTAAAAGCACGAATCCCCGAGATAAACCTAGTGAGTGCAGACAATTACGGCTACGAACAACTTAGTTTTCATATTAAAAGTGAATTTCCAAGATCAAACTCTGTCATTTACCAGCGCAGTTTTATGTACAGGCTTAAATCAGTCCTGAGGATTATTATTCAAAGCTGCAATTGGTGCCGACTGTGAGAACTTATTTATCTGCAAGCAGTGATAAGTAAATAATACCTTCAGTATACACATACATTACATTTTTCCAAGGAAGGCGGTTATCACGTTAACTGTCTCTGATAATTAAAAACTGGATGTCATAGAACGTTCAACTGTTTCACTTAGATTTAGCCGTAAAACTTTTGAAAGATGGCATTTTGAGTTTTTAGCGCAGAGCCTTCCAAGGCATGTCATTTCGACGCAGTTTTAAACCTTCAACTAATTAGGATACTTGACGTGGTTCATGTTGAAAGAACTCTAATACAGCCAGATGTGGCGCGTTCATTTAACGCTTTTACTCGTCTGAATGAAGTTGACTGAGCTTCATACAATAAAGTTTTCTCGCCTGTTACCAACAGAAGTTACGCGATAGTGTTCCGCGGCAAGGAACTAAATTTGACTCTACGCCAAGTATACTGTCTGTGCTAATAGCTCTTGGGCTTATAGAACTGGACCAATACAGCATTTTTGACTTTAACATGTTTGAATTAGGACTATGTGATAGCAGTCCAAAGAGAAATATTTAGTCAACCATATCTTTGGTTCCTTCTGACTGCCTAATAATCGACAATTCTGGACTTCGATCGGGATCGCCGTGGAACAAGTGAAACAGTAAGAAATTAGTCAGCCTCAGAATAGCCTGCCGTATGCAAGCGGTGTCAGTTTCGAAGTCAGAGTTATCAGAAACGGATACGGATGCACTTCTTATAACGTAAATCAACAGAATATGCAAAATCATCAAAGCTTCCAGTCTAAGTTTGATATTTCGGATCAGTCCAAGCTATGCTAGTAACACGTGAAATTCCATCCGTAACTGCTGCAGGTTCAATATCAGAAATACGTACACTAGCTGAAAAAGCAAGATTTTATCATGATACGTTTACGGGTCTTCAAGGGCAGTGGATCATTAGGTCAAATGACTGACGTAACTTTTTCATTTTGGAAATATTTGATCAGTTACAAGGGAGACAGAAATGCGCCATTGCAATACGATTCATTCCGATCAAAAACCAACTATTATTTTCCTTTTTGGGTGCAAAGGCCTAGTGACGAAATGATCTCGAGGCAAACTTACTGAAATTGGAATGAAAAATTCATCTGCTCAGTCACCAGTTTCCAGGGGAAAATGCGTGCGTGATTAGTAGTGATTAATGCGCTGACAACAGTGTTATACTGTAAGTTTAACATCTTCACCACACCTAAAAGGAATGAGATGGGAAAGGCGTACATTCTGCTTAACGAGGGAAAGCAGTTTGACGGTGATACATAAGGCCATAATCATAACTTGGCCTTAATTTTACCTCGTTTATTCACAAATGTCTGTACGCATTTATATGAATTGTGGAAAATACAATGAGGGTAACTGCGATTTTGTTTACGAAAACGGTTTATTGATCCTGCAGTGTTACTCGGTCGCCAGTAGCGTTGACTAATCTATGGGTGAAAGTGGGTCAATTTAAATTCATCTAACTGGCGGTATTCCTTTCTGGAATATAGGGGCCTATAAAGACTTGCACTGAGAAGTGACAATTCTTTCGCTGATGGGGTTAAAAGTGAAAGGTTGACACAACGTGCTGACCGATGAATACTTTGCTCGAACCAGTTAATTCACTCTGTATGGACGCGGTATCAGATATGTCCAGACTAACAGTCACTCCGATCACCTAGAGTTGAGATTGACAACAGATGCAGTGGGCAAATGTTACAATGAAGACCATCTGTCTAATGCCAAGTTGGAAGAAACGGCGATGGTAGGTGGTATTGCAAAAAGAAGTCTGGTACCAAGTTTCCAAATGATAAGGAAAAATGCATTTTGGATAGTTACGTCATCCTAGACTGCCAATTCTTGTTTTTCACTTTTGCGTTAACCCTATCATTTGTTTACACCACAGTATTCGTTCCAGAAGAATCGGTATAGACGTCTGGGAAATAATGTTGATCATTTTTGGTCAGACATTCGGTAGATCTGCCGATTGTCAAACTCTTGTTTATGTTAAGTCTTAAACGCTTCTTCAAACTTCGGCAATTTATTTTGTCCTTTTTCTGACAAAAGTAAGAAATATTCTTTGGGTGGGGATTGCGGCAAGCCCATTGTTTCTCATCATACTTGTAATATCAGAACTCAAGTTCGTCTATTGTGAATAAGTTCAGTAGGCAAATGGCACGCGTGAATGAAGTAGACAGAAAACTATTTTCTATTGTCTGATTTTGCTTCTTTAGTCAATTAAACGAAAAAATGCATTAGTTTTGGTAAGGAGAGCAGGCAGCTGAGAGTTTCGAAGTGGAGAATCCGATCAGCATTGGGAAGATTCAAACCCAGCACGATGCTCATCACCGGTCTTAGAGGTTGAGATAACACCGGGGGAGCTGAAATTTAATATCACATTGATCGTGGTAGCAACAGAAATCCTTGAGAAAATTAGGTCATCTTGATGAATAGACCATTTATGCGTGTCCATCTGGTTCTCCATTCATTCCACAATACTATTGTCATATGGGACCACGTAGTATCTTTTTACCTGTCACACTTCAGTGTCATGACTAAAAAGAAATTTTGCTAATCCGTGAAAATTGCCTGCCTTTTTTGCTCATCGAGATCAAATTAAGTGTTGATCACACGTGAAAAGTAGGAACGAATTGTTGCCAAAAGATTTTAGTTTTATGTTAATAGCCGTCGACTGCTCAGACAGTCTGTTTTAGTAGTAATGGTTTTATGTGGCTGTTATCTGGTTGTCTATGGACTGATTATTCAGCCAAATGTCTTATTTTGGGATGATCAGTTCATGATCTATGGCGGTCAAGATGTACCTCTAGTTTCTAACATTCCGTTCTGAGGTAAACATCTTTAGTTCAGAGTAATGTTATGCAAACACTGCATCCTTGATCCTTCTGTCATGAATAAAGTTGGGCCTCTGCAATTATTGAACTAGAAGTTGCAGATAATTTTGGCACATAACGTACTCGACAAGCTTGCCGGGCTGTATTATTCAATAAATTTCCATATATAAGTCTGGCTTAAATAATAAAGCAAAATCCTAGGCCTGCACATTGCCTGTCTATTTGTTTGTCCTTCTGATCGTCTGTCTGTCTACCTATCTATCCGTTTGCTCGTCTGTTCACTGATTTAATTATCAGGTCATCGAAAGTGATTAAGGAAAGGTTAATCATGCAGCGCCGATACCAAAGTGTCTTCATCTCAGATTCGGATTTTAGTCGAGATACGATATATATGTCTACGGGGTCAGGTCGTCGTTCTAAAAAAATACACAACCAAGTTGGCCGCTCGACCAATGCCAGCGGATCCAACTACACGGCAAAGGTTATTTCATTGTGAGCACTGTCTTGGAGAGTGCCAAAAGTAAGAGTAGATCAGTTTGGAAGTACCCATATGCGTCGCCTAACACAGAAAACCGTCACGCTGTTATGGTGTTATGTTTCAGTATTGGGATCAATAGACTCCCGTACGAAATATCCAAAAAAAATCAAAACGCTTATTGAATTGGTAAATAAACGCACTGCTGTATGAACACGGTATCTCAAGAATTTACAGAATGTAATCGAGCAACAAAAGTATGGCGAGGTACCTGAGCATGAGTCTGCCACACATCGGATCCTCGTCACGGTGGGTTGACATAGGTACATCTGTAATCTTTTGCTAAAAATGAACAATTTTTTTCGGAATGTTCTCTCGTTTGCTTGCACCTAAATGAGGATCACTCTCTGAGAACTAATGTCAGGCTGACTTTCCTCGCTGGATGGTACGAGGCTTGTGATTTGACAAATAGTCAGGGTCTAAGAAGATAATCACTTATTTTCCGTTGTGCAAAATAATACACCCACTTACCGGTCGTAAATTGTTACCTCTGAAGTAACTAACATTAGTATTCCTAAGGCATTCAGAGTTTACGGGATTCTAATATCTGCATTGCGTCGTAATGGTATGAACTAAGGGCGTTATTCAGTCTGTGAATCGTCTACTCGGATGATTTAGCTAACAAGTAGTGTGAAGTATGAATGGGGCTTCGTGGTCAGAAACAGTAATGGATTTTTCACAAACCAAATGACTGTGTGATCTTTTGACGGTCCAGTAAGTTGTCAAGGCTACACGTTGCGTTTGCGAATACCCTTGCTTAACTATGGTGGGTATCCTTGAAATAGAGTTGACCGGTATATGGAACTTCTAAAGAACAGCACCTATACCTGTAAGTGGTACATGAGTTGTAGGATCTGAGTAGTATTCCGGAGGGAATAGTTTGAGAAGAACTGCAGTTTGCAAAAATGAATGAGAGTGTAAGTCGGTTGTCCAAATGAGCGAAATGTCGGAAAGGCAAACGACCTGCTGAAAGGAGTTGAGAATAAAATGAACAAAACCACGAACAGAACGGAATTTTGTACGTCCTACAGTGTTGGCATTTAAACGAGTAGAGCTAAATGCTTGGGACCTGGATGAAGCCTTTAGAATTGAAGACAAATTCCAAGCACTAAAGAAACTCACCTGTGTTGTGTAAATGTGTCCGGCAAACAATGAAGATGTACATCACGGATGGAGCCGATGGAACCGTAAGCAACGGCATCATCATGATGTAACTCAACTTCTGTGATTCCTTGCATAAAATGAATAGGTGATTGTTGAAAAATTGCAGATAATACAGTAAGACCAAGTGACAACAATATTGTGTTCTTACGGGCTAAATGGAGCATTAGTAGTAGTTGATGCAATTCACTTTTTCTCTAAGGGTTTTGTAAGTCTTCCTTAGTGGGCTCGATCTCTGAGAACATGTGGACTCGTTAAATACTCAACTACCTCCGTCGTGCACGTCGGCTAGCGATAATCTCCACAGATTTGGTGCGCTTTTCGAACCGCCCTTAATGGCCTGCAGTGAATGTAGTCCCGCTGAAGGACCCTATTGGGATGACCTTCTCACACAAAGGCTGAATTTTTTAGCAAGCTGCTTATCACAGGCTAAAGGAAATCACTGCCCTTCATAAAAATTGGATTGCGCGACACTTCCAAATTGACCCCAGTAAATGTCACTTCGTCGGATCCCTTCGAGCACTTAATATTGATGAATTTAACCGAGCTTCCACTTAACCCTTCTCGCTTTCGGTTTAGCCAACTTATGTCCAACCTGAGTTGGTATTATTCTAGCCAGAATAGTCACCAATCATCCCGATTTTTTAATTACGACGGTGTGCTCTTATTTCGTCAAATGATCGTTCGTTCACTTCACTTATATTTAAGTTATATTCGCGGCTGCACACCAGTCATCCATCAAGACTAAATGAATTTAAGCCAAGGTAAGAAACCTATCTCCCACTTATGTTCCCCTGCTTTATAGGTCGTTGTCATTAGCATATTCTTTGTTTTCCTTTGTTTAGTCTCTGTCTTCTAGGCTTACTGACAATGACCTACTACAGTTGTTAGCCTATGCTGTTCCGTTAAAACCGTACTCTATAACATTGGCCGAATAACTTCGCCCTGCTTAATTCTCTAAGCCGACCGAAAAAGATTGATTACAAACTTGATGAGCGAGCTTTTGTGAAACACCCTTCTAGTTTTTCCAAATGGGAGATAAAATGATCGAACTCGTCTTTCAACGACACTACCGGCTCTTAAATTCGTTGGCATGGTATCAGACTCCTGTGCGAACAACCCATTCGGTTGCCGATTTGTAGTGCAAATGCCTATATTCTGAACATCGCATTCGCCTGCCCATGGTTTCACACTCGGCCACCCTACACCATGCCAGGTAATCCAGAAATCAAACCTTTCACTTCAGTGGAAATGCTCACGCCTATTCTATTTCCCAAAACTGTATTCCTAGTTCGCCTAGACAGCCTATATTTAACCGTTCTGTAATTGAGGGCCAGTTCTCTTATGGGGGCTGTGACTACCGCTGAGAACAAATCTTTTGGAACGCTGACAGAGTTATTCACATCCTTGAACGCAACCTCAAACATTTTGCCAAAGCGATATTGCCTCACGGTCATCAACTTTTCTGTCCTCAAATCTACTGAACTTCCTGTACTCAGTGTTTAGTGTTCCTCCATTGTTACCTCTAATGACCCGTTTCAGCATATATATATATATATATATATATATATATATATAAGCGGAACAGGTGTGCTATTTATGTAGACGCACAGTTCCGAAAATGTTTAAAGTTTAAAAAGCCAGTCTGTTGTCCCTTTTTAGATTAGCCCTCTGCTTTCGACACCACTCACTGTTCTGTCCTTATCCATAAGCTTGAATTTGTTAGATGTCCCGTTTCTGCTACGTTGTGGCTGAACAACTAATTTTCCAATAGAACTCGACGAACTAAACTTGGTTATTTAGTCCCTTGGTTTACAACTCTGGTGTCCTACAGAAACCTGCTCTCTTGCCTTATTTTTGCAATACTTGTCATATTGACTTGGGTACCGACTCATTTACTCGGTTTCTCAAGTATGCGGACAATGTCGTACTCTGCCAGCCAATTTTCAGTCAGTCGGATTTCGTACTTTCCTCTCTTTTGCCTGGTGTTCAAATCTCTTCTTCTTAGTCCATCTTTCATCCTAATACTCCTAACTCATTCGAATGCGTTTACGCTCTTTCTGGTTCGTTTTATTCCAATGAGCATTCGATGCTATACGCCTTCTCCGGTCCCGGAGACAAGTCTGTAAAATACGTAGTTGTTGTAATTTTGCACCAGTTTACAATAGTCCTCGCAAATCTCCGACTGCTTCAAGTGGATACGTCGCCTGTCTTGTCTTTCCAACTCCATAAGGTGAGACAGTTTGGCGCAAAACAAACTGTCACGATGTTTTATTCCATCAATGTTCTCCCTATCTTACTCTACTGATCTTCAGTAATCTTTTCGAATCTATTCAAAATGCGTTACAGCTTATTTTCCCGAGATCTTCCTATGATTAGTTGAGTTCTTACTAGTCCTGATGGTTTTCTTATTTATACCATGTGGCTCGCACTTCAAGTCCCGTGAAAATCTCTCCATGAATATCCTTACAGATCCTGCTCACCCCGTACATAATAATGTCTTCTGTCATTCGCATGCATCCACTCTTTCGAAGTATAGATGAATTTCCTCCCCTATTAATGTTTATCGAGGTTGAGCTGTTCCATATTCGGCACGAAATCTGAGTTCAGACTTTCAGAACTAAAAATGTTTTCCCTCGATGTCCATCTTCTATTTGCTTGCATATCGACCGTGTTAGTTTCTTCCTATGTAATTTTCTCAACAATACAGCAGAATACAATTATTAACACACGTGGGGAGATTAAAAATAAGATATCAAACTGCAACTGAATAAGAAATTTTAAATCTAAAACTTAAAGTCCGCAGTCTGAAATCAAGAACTCATGGTGTACCATTTTAGGATCATTCAAATGAAATGGCAATATACATCTAGAAATGCTCCAGACAATAATTTTGTTCGGAGGGCTATTGAGCACCTGAAAAGACCTGAGTAGTTCTGTTAGTGAAATGATTAATTCTACTTTGTCCACATTGACAGGAAGTGTGTGAATGACTGTCATGAATAAACGGTCTAGGTGTGATAGGCCAGGTTTTCTTCAGTAAAAAGATTGGGAAAATAAATGAAAACGATTTTCAATCTCTGCAATCTGTGAGAATGGAGGTCTTCTCACCATGCAAGCTTTACTACTTCTTCAGGCACTTTTCATGGGACCTAGTTTGTCAAAGGCAAAACATTTTGCTCCTCTCTGTGGAAACGAGAAGCATAAATGTGACAAACAGACCCTATATGAACCGTATTGTCCGAGATTGTCAGTTTTTAGAATTGATCTTGTGTTAGTTTGTTTTCCATTTAGCATTTCGTTCCAACAACGACTGTATGATATGACTGGTTTTGAATGTTTGTTTGCTTCTCCATCTTCGCGTTTGCCTGAATTAAAAGTGCGACTGACTGGGTGTTCACATTGTTCACAAATGTTGCAGATGTGTTGAAAATTTTGATCTGCTTGAATCAGTAGCCTCTGCCGCTGCAAATTCGCCTGGTCGATTCCTGCACCCGGGCTGTCCCGTGGTTTATCTTCCGATTACGAACAGTGACCATATTTTATTGCCTGTATTTGTACGGGCACAGACCGACTTTCAGATTAAACGAGAGAACCGAATTTATCCCGTCCCATGACGACAAATGAGCAAGCTCGAATTGCGTTTGAATTAGCGACTTTAACTCCTTTTGGTGTAAATCTATCGAAATGGACAGAAAAAGGCGCTGGCACTGACATCTTTTCCAACGAAATGTACGAAAACTGTTCTTTTCGGCCAGTTCAATTAGTTCTGGTAACATTCCATGTGGCTATCCACCCCTCGTGAAGTGAAATCCACGATCAGAAATCCTTTGTCAATGGCAATCACGTTAAAATTTCCTCTTGTTTAACAGCAACTGATGTCAGCACCGACTGACCAGCAAGCTGACGTGAATTTTGTTCAAACCTGCCTCATTTCATAATAATCGCGGGAGGATATGGCGAATGTCGATACCCTGTTTTACAACCCGGGTTTCCCAATTTAACGTATTCTACCACGGCCCTGACCTACGGAACTGTAGCATGCCGGTGAACTACCCCGGAGCCCCTACTAAGCCGTCCCGTTGCCAAAACACCCTTAAAGGTCACTGGGTCATTGTGACCAAGCCATAGCCGCAGCCTTACGACAGTGCACATTGGTCATAATTCAGAACAAGCCAGATGAAATAGGTTTAATCTTTTCGACAGATATGCTGACCAATGAAGCTGCATTAACCAATTCAAAACTTGTCCACAGTTTTTTTGCCTTACACAGAGAGCTATATCATACATAGAACAAAAAATCCGATTGCACTCCAGGTTAGTTGCAGCGTTTCATTGAAATGGCGGTTCTAGTAACCGCTGATGTTCACTCATGTGATCTGCACACGAAAACCCTCTCCGCAATAACTCACGCGCCGAACAAGTGCCTAATAAGATAAAGGTCCTCCGGCCATTTCGGCGGCACAGTTCTGTCTTCTGGATGGAACGTGCAGAAATGGGTTCTTCATCTTATATTTCATAATTCATCATTTGATTACTCGTGAGTTATGCAAACATGTTCATTGACGCTTGTTTGAGAAAGTGTAATTCATCGGTTTCTCTGTGCAATGAATTTGAGGGAAATTTATTGGACGAATTTATGTGATCCAGCGAATCGCAAATTTCATTTTACTCTACATCAGGTTTACGCGTTCCCCGAAAGTGGACCGAATTCCTACTAGTTCCTCAAAAAGATAAAAACAAAATGCAAAATGCAGTTGCAAACCTTGATTTTTGGTAAAATTGTATTTAGCTGCACCCCAGTTTGTCATCTTCAGGTTGGGGTAGGGAACAAAATGCACTTTCCAAAGTTAAATAATCCAAAGGAACCGAATCGAAACATTCAGACTAGAATCAAAGCAGCATTCGTTGACCCACTCGGCAACTCCAGATTTCCAGACCCTAACAGGACGTTCGATTCATGAACGCCCAATAAAATAGAGAAGGTAACACTTTTCAGGTGAATTGTTTACCATATGAAAGATAAGATCAGAGTTGGGAATAACACAACCATCAAGCATAACAAACCGGAAAGAATGCAAATGTTGCCACAAGACAGTGGAAATGAGATGAATCGGCAGTACTTATCGTTAAGCTTCACGTCAAGCATTTTATCCGCCCAAAATCGTTCTGTCACATAGGACTTAAAATAATATTTGGAATTTTGACCTCCGAGCGAAGCTTTGCACTGATCAATCTGCAATCCACACGAATTCGATCTACTGATCCCTTTTGTCCTCTTGTATAGTTTGTACTAGCATGGGATCTTGAATTTAAATTTGTCGACAGACTTCTACATTTCGAAACCAAAAAAGGTATCCGTCATCGACGCAAATAGTAACACTATTTCGTCCGCTGAAAATCCGAATACTTGGTCTTGTCTGTCACCGATGGCTACTACTCTTGGCCTCTTGACAGGGTATTTTCCCTCCAATTTGCTTCCCTCCTTAACTCCGCTAGTGATGCTGTGCATGAACAATACGATAAGGTGAAAGTACAGCTTTCCGGTTGGCATCGAACTCAGCTCTAATAGGTTTTTTCACTGTGCTGATTCTTCTCCCATTATTACTCGTTCTCTGTCCTCACATTTGCACAACGAAGAAAGGTCAAACAAAGCATTCTCTAGGCGTGTTCCAAGCATCCGAACCTTAAGTCATATCACCTAACTCTATCAGAGTATGCATTACAGAAATAGGTGCTACTCTGCACCGCCTTTTGCTCCTTCTGTCTAACTTTCTACACTTCCGATCACGTGAAAGCTCCGTGATTGATCCTGTTCAACGATGTAATGGTCCCAATAGTTACCGTTCTCTTTCTCTCAAATTTGTCAATTCCATTATGGTAGAAAACGTATTCTCTAATAGAGTACTCGTGAAGCTGAAGTGCGAAGGACCACAAAACACTCTTAGGAAGTACCCCGACCAGTTTGTTTTGCCACTCTTGTCGTACAGCCTTGTTGAGTTACTGTGAGTGGTCACGGGGAAATACACCTGATTTCTATTGACGTTTCAAAGGCCTTCGAATGAATCTGGCACAAAAACCTAATGACTAGGCTACATTCTTGGATTTCACTGCGGCCCTTGTACCAAGCGTATAAAGCTTCCCCATTAGAAAAAGCATCATCACCGCATTTGTGATTCTGTCTCAGGACTACCACCTTATGTGCTCTGGGTTTTCTAAGTTTCAGTACTTGTACCTGTCTTACTTCTTCTTTTGATCAATGATATTTTATGGAAGACTTCCAATCTGATCCATTCTTTTTGGTGACGACGCTATTCCCCTTTGGTTCCTCTGACACCACAGCAACGATCGCATCCGTAGTGCACCTTTTGGAGATTTACCAATCTTACACCATAAAAAACTTCAGGCAGTTCCCTTCTTTCAAGTTCTTTGTAACCTCATTGGTTCTCCCACACTGGACTTTTAACCCAACGGAACTGCTGTCCACAGACTCTATATGTATTCGCGTGTTGGCTGCAAGATTTTTGTTTCGCTGTTCTCGTTATTGACTCAGTTTGCTTCTCGTGCTTCTCGTAACTCCGGCTTCCCACTCTGTATCAGGATGTTCGCCATATATCATGTTTCTCTACTCTGCGGAATTCAAATCCACCTCGTACGTAAATATTATGCTCACTTAATGGGTGATGCTTTGTCTTCTAATTTCCGTCTTGATTGGATTGAACGGAATGTCGTCCAAATGATTGACGACTACTACTTACCTTTAATCTGTAGTCAATGACCACTAACCGCGCAGCTGCTTCGATGTCCCTTTTCTACCACTGTTATCCCGGGTTTCTTTTTTCGGCAGTTCACTCTCAAGTTCTTCTCTTGACTTTTCCTGCCCATCCTGTAAACAGGCAACTAGTCAAACTTATTAGGCTTCTGTCACCAGGTTTCGCATTTCATGTTGAACCCTTCAAGCAAACGTTTGAGCAATGCGCTGTGACCAAAGGTAGAAATGACTGAGAAGAAAACGGACCCAAAATCGTTACGATGATATTAACTGTAAATTGATCATACACGCATCATACACACACGTTATCAGTGTCCCTCTCGAACTGCTATGTATCAAAGCCAGACAAGGGGCCAAATTAACGACTAAGTTATTACAAAACAAGCAATAAAATAGTTACCGAAATATATCAAAGTAAATACAATTGTAATCAGTTCACATTGGAAACAACAATGAAAGCCCGATATATGACGTCGGATAACTTGAAGCATAGTGGGGATGAGCCCGCAAAAGAACGGTCAGTTGTGAGGCAAAAGTGTTTGTTCACACAACACCGAAAAATGCCACTGCTTTTGGACCATTTACTCTTTGTCCTTGATCATTCAATTCTTTCATTCACGAAAAACCCTGGAACAGTATTGATCCGGAATTAGTCCACGGTCAATTTGGAGTTGCCGAGCAGGGAAGTTAATCACCAATTAGTGTCTTTCGATTGTAAAATAGCGCAGCCTGATCTAGGGTCTGCACTCGAGCTCCCTTGGTCTAGCTCAGTTCCCGTTTTGTTCACCTAAGAAAGATTAAGTTAAATAACCTCAGACCAGGCAAATGCATCTTGTCTCCTACTAGAAAGTTAGGGTATACCGGTTTATCCTAGGTTTAGCCAAACTCTGCCCGTACGTATTAGATGCTCCCTTTTGTTTGTTCAGTTTTCTCCGCTAGGCCAAATCCTCATGCAATCAGAGGGCTTCATCCTAATTGTACCAATAAAAGGGTTGGCACTAATCTAATTGTCCGGCTGACCATTGATGCTGAACAAAAGCATAGTTTGAATCAACCACACACATTCACATCACATGAGTAGACTGTGAACAGTCTTTATTTACTAACTCCGTCCCTTCTTATCGATTCTTTGGTTGGACGAAATTAGGCCAAATATGGCCAGCTCGGTTTTTTAGCCGTGGTCTGACTACCTCACCATGCACTTGCTTCCGCACCTGTATGCCAAAAAGCGGACCGAGCACAGAAACTTAAATTTGAGTTTCCTTCCGCTCCGTCATTAGTTGACAACATACCTACAAAGTCAATTGGTTTGAACTTGGGAAATTTTGGTTGAGATTCCACAAATCTGACCCCCTAACCATCTCCGACCAATTCGTTTCGTCACATTTTCTCGGATGTAGATAACACATCTATTTTCTTGTACACCAGCCAAATTGCCCTCGGTTTCTCGTGCACCTCTAGGCAGCTCAGCTGAGCGGATCGATTTTTCCCATTGCTGGATATTCAGCGTCTGCCATAGTTGGGTTTTGGTGTTGGGGGGTCACGTATTGCATGAGTGTTCAGTCTCTGTAGTGAAGGCTGAAGGCCCACCTGAAACCATAGCGGTGAGGTGGTCGTCTCCGCAGTTTGGTAGCGATCAGCTAAAAGGGAGAAAAACATTTCGCGTACCACTGCAATGTGTAAAACAATTGCCGAAATTTTGAAAGTCAACAGTAATTTGAGGACACGGACTCAACAGTAGGAAGACCACTGAGATTACTTGTTCTTTTTCCAGAGCGAGTGGGGGACGAAAAACCTCCAAACTGTAAGCCAAGTGAATTGTATCGATCACTAAATCAAACAACTAGTCTTCCAGGACAACACTGTGTTGGAAGGACGTCTGTAAGTTGAAATTTTTCCGTGGCATTTTAGAAACTAAGATTCGTACTCAGGCGAAAAATGTTGGACTATCTGAAAAGATTGGTTATATTGCTGTATAGTTAACAAATATTCAGACTTTGACGAGTGCTTCGACAAAAGAAATGCCAATAACGTTTGTCGACGGACTGATAAGCAGCACATTAAGAACGGTCGAGGGTGTTACGGTCCCCAGGATCGGAAACAGGAAGATGTGTTGATTTAAAGACAGTGATTTTCTCATGATACATTATTATAGTTGTGCCCTTGTCTTTTAAGATTCTCGCTAGCATAATGCGAATAGTTGCAATCCTAGTAAACACAGAAATCAAACATTCTAAGTAGGAATTTTCTGGCTGTGTACCAAAAAAGAGCAATTTGTTGCTCCACACCTCTTTCTTTCCCATTTTACACCTGTCTTCGAATATTCATTTTGCTTCCGATTTATGAGCTAATGAATACTCGCGATTGATGTAGAAGGCAACAGAGTGTTTTCTTATGTTCACCGTAGATTTGTCGACACCTTTGTTGAAAAATCTTCGTCGAGTTTGTCACGAACCATGGGAGTTCAAATAAGCCACACAGCATTCTCATCGTTAAATTCTTCTCTACGTCACATTTCAAAACGTCTTTTCCCGACTGCAACCCACAACTCGTAATGTCAAAATGCGCAAATCAAAAATAATGCTGAAACAACGTCTCTCATACCTCCACTCTAGGTCGTAGCCAGTTCATCCAGTCACCTCCTTCAGCCTTGCTCAGAAAGTGAAAAACGTAGAAAACAAGACTGTGGTAGGCATACACAAAAATATGTTCGAGCCGTCCGTGGCGGTGTAGGACGATTGACATGGTCACTAGGCCGTCATAAGCAAATGCATAGGACGCGCCCGGTCATTGCTGACCATATTTTCCCACCAGCCCCAAGCAATTCTAACGAGATGGTCGAGTAAACGCAGCCACTGAGTATCCTCACCGCAAGGAGCCAAGCCTCACAACAGTAGATTGGCATCTTGCGTACACTGATGTTGCACATCCTTCTGTGAAGGGAACCTAAGTGTCATAGCGGCACAACATATGTCCCAGATTTGTGTAAGCCGTTCTGGACGGAACTGTGATTCGGGTAAATCGGATGCTATTTAGCCCTTGGTCACCTCTACCCAGTCACCACAGGAAATGAGTGCAGGCAGTCTTGAAGAAGTGCCTTAACCTAGTTGAGAATGGGAGCCTTGCAACATCCTGGGGCTTGGACGACATTGCGAATAGCTGCTTCAGAATCTGTTCACATACACAAAAGGAAGTTTGCCTAAACAGCTTTGGAGAGACTGATGTTAAAGGCCGGCTGGACTGTAATCTAAAGCGCCCCTTTCAGGATTTGACTAGTGCTGTTGGTTTTTGGTTGGGCAAGCCGTGAACCTCACAGTTCATCGTGCTTTCCAGCTGGTAACCGGGGCAGGCTGGAATAGTCTGTCGGATTTTTGCAGGAGGAATGTCCTATTTCCACCCTCTGCGACCACCACGTTTCGCGTTTCGAGTCAACGGAACCAAAAACCGTGCACACAGAAATGCCACCAGCGGCAAACAGCCACGTGCTTGGCCTGTGAGTACCGTTCACTTAAAGATAACCTAAGCCGAATGAACTATGGGTAACTAGACCGTCTTAATTTTATACGACCTAGAAACTGCGCTGACAGTACAAAGTAAGCACTTTTCCCTTTTTTCTGAGCGACTACGTTGTAACCCAAAAACACCCTCGTAATTCATCTTGATCAATATCTACTCTATCAACCAAGTGTTCTATTAGATTCACAGCATCAACCGGGTGTTTTGTGCAGGTGGTTGTGGAAAGTGTTTTTGTTTACTTATGGGTTACATTCTCGGCGTTGGTACGCCGAAATATTATGTCCATTAGAATGGCAAGTACTTACTCTGAAACAACTTTGATCTTCATTGTATACAACCAAATGTCAACTGAGATCCAATTTGAACTTTGTGACTGAGAGACAATAAGATCAACAAAAGCAGAAGCAACAGTTTCCATGAAGAATTTGGTATGGTGATTAGAGAGGATACTAAATGAAAGTAAAATCTTTCTGTCTCATTTACACCTTGAATGCAGTACTTGCAGATCCCTAGGGTTTCCAGCGTGTGAATCAAATATCCTTTTTGTCAAACCAACGGTCCAGCTTTTACATGTCAGAGGCAGCCATTTTGAATGGGCTAACAAGACACAGAAGACCATCAGAACAGGGAAGCAAATTCAATGGAAGAGAGATATCAGACAAGGAAGAATACTAAGACAGGACAGAATGCCCCTGGAAATACCACCACTAGGTTCAGATGGAGTTCCCAGTTGATGTTTGTATATCTGAAAGTCCTGAAGATGATTCTCCGGATGTATGCGATTACTGCCCGTTTGTTAGTCTGGAATGAAAGAAAGATGTTTTGCAAAGAGCTCGATCGCAACTGCTCCTCAGAATTATGTGCCGCTCCGCTGCCTTGTCCAAGATAAACGTTTTTGTTGGAGGATGATCTACGATTCATTTATGTATCCAAGCCCAACATGCACGTCAGTGTAGTTGTTCCACTAGAGCCAATCACCCGTTGGACTATCCAAACGTGTCCCAGAAAACTGTGTTAGCTTTGTGGAACAAGATAAGGGGCCATGGTCTCATTTAGTGGCATGCCAAACTCGCCAAATAATGTTGTCAACAGGCGATCTTTATACTTTTTGAATAAAACACCTGTCAAGCAGGAACACCCTATATCATAGATGCATCGCATATGTCTATTCACTGAACATGGACCACTATCTTCCTCAACTAACCAGCAGTCTGGTCTTCTTTTTCCTACGTTCAACCCGGCAGCACACTAGGTAGCATGATCTTCCCCGTGATGTATGGTTTTTGTCATGCATAAATACCATACTGAGTAGCTAAGGCGGGAACTTGTTGTTTGTGGTGGGTAAGCGTATGTGCAGCAAATTGGTTGGCTGTTAACGATCAGGGATGCCATGGATGCCATGGTACACATTTGAGCAAACTTGTAGGTGGAATGTGCCCGTGATGAAAATCGGGGACAGGTGCAAAATAGAACTTAGAGATAGGTAGAGCCAAGATTTAGTCAAGAGGGCTTCCTTTAGAATGAGAAATCAAGACCGGGACAACAACGAAAGTTACACTCCAGGCTGTCCATTACGATCGACGGCTGATTATATGTAGGTGCCTGACGCAACGAATAAAATAAGTTTTTTAAGCCCCGTGCCTAAAATATCTCGATATGCTAGTCGAGTCCTTCCTACACCCAAATGGAAGGAGTGAGGTCAGCTGAAATGTCTCCATTTCGGTGTTTCTGGCTTTGTAACATTTCCCCCCTCGTTAATCAGTGCTGATCTATAGTGTGTTCGGTTATCGTTCCATTCATGCATGTCAAGCGAAGTGATTAGTTCAGTGCCAACATCTGTCATGTTGAGTAAATTCTCCTTCCCTCGCTTTCTGGTTCGGTTTCAATAAAGGAGCAAAGAAAAAGAGAAATGGGTGGAGTTGACTGAGCTCGTACTCCTGAACTGATGTGACCGAAATGGGATTTGGTAAGCGATAGATTGCCAGATGAAGGTGGGGAACTGTTTGCTACTTGACCAACTGAACCGCACACAAATGCACGTAAGTACAAGCTCAGCTATTTGCTGTATCTCCACCGCAAACACACACACACACACACATGAACATACAAATTTCCGAGTTTTGAGCCTTCTTACTAGATATTACTAAACCTCCAATCACAAACAACAAACAACCATACGTATCTACACGAAACCGAATGAAAAGACACATGAATTGAGAAGAATGAGCAGGATAGAGGGAGAGGGAGTGAATGAATGAGTGAGGAAGAAAGAGCGAAAGCAAGGAAGCAAAACAAGTGAATAATCGAATGAATACCGGAAGAACGTAAAGAGTGATTAGAAACAAACCATGTGTGCCATTTTGAGTTGGTTTGGAGTCGGTGAAGCGTGTATAAAACTAAGCAAAAGAATAGGATAGATGAATCTCCCCTGGCCACCACTTTTTTGCCAAAGTTTGCTGTCCATGCGTAACCTCAAAGTTTGTCTGTTTGTCCACTTTCCATCAACATGATCATCGTTGTCCTCCTCGACCACCACCTCCTTCTCCTAACGCACTCACCATTTTATTCGATATGCCATCTTGACTTGCAACTTGCGGTCGCACACGAATTTCTCTCTAACAAATCTGTAGACACTCAACCCCTCACCCACCTATCCATCAAGCCATTTTCACTCCTCTCCGATGTTCAATTTGTATTTCATTCGTTTTCGGATGCGCTCAACCCGGTCGTTCGCTGCTCCTTCTGCAATCCCAGCTCCGTTCTGAGCAACTGGGATATCATTTCTGTGTCCAAACTTCACTAATTCGTTCTAAAAAAGCCATTAGTTCGATGTGGGTTTTGGAAACGAAAACCAAGGGTGAGGTACAGGAAAAGATTCAGACGGAACAGAGAAGCTAACGAACTAGCCCATAATTTTCATTGTGATTTCGGCTTGACTTGATCGCGGCGAGTTTGTGCGGATTAAAAATCTGAAAGGGGGAGTCGGGGCTACGAAAATTTTGTTGCTGTCCCTTGTAGTGGGTGGATATCGAACTTTTGAAGCAAACTTCACCAGTGCTAAGTCTCTTGTTCTGTACAATATGATATACCCGGAAATATTTGAAATAGCGATTGCTGAGAATGAAAATGATCCATCAGATTAGACGTCTGAGAAATATTGATAAGAAAATCCGTGCGCCCGAATGGAAATCAATAATGGTGCATGAGGTTGGGCGAAAATTAGTGAAGAACTGTTATCGAGCCCATGTATATATATATATATATATATATATATATATATATATATAAGAAATAAGATGACCTAACTCTCGACGAGTTCCATGGTTAATGCATTCGAATTTCACATATGAAGAGTTGTTTTTGACTCTCAGGAACACTGAGCACACTTTCATGTCCGTGTAAGCTCCCTAGCTTTCTTCTTAATCTGATTTGTCTTATTCCAAATAATATAGTACGCAGTATTTTCAAGGATTGGTTGTGGTCATTTGAAATCTGAGGGATGGAAAGCGAAAGGCCTTGAAAGAATCTTACACGCGACTTTACCAGCTAAAAGCTAATGCACGGAGTACGTGACCATCACCGTCGTGATTTCCCCAGTCTCTTCACTCCAATCCAGATATAAATGTGCTAGATACTTTATTCTTAGTTGTGAAAACTATCAAACATTTTCCTCTCAATAAAATTGAAAATCTGTGTTGTTCGTGGTTCCCTTTGTTGACTTTCATGGTGTTTAGCTCGCAAACGTTTTGTAGCAGTCGAGATGATATCATCAGTGTGCATAGGCGGTCAAAGGTGTACTCCTTTATTGTGAATGATATAATGTTATTAACACAGCTTTGTCGGTAGATGTAATGCTCCAACGTTTCGACCACCGTGGGTAGTCTTTCTCAAGGCAAGTTTTGCAATCAGATGTTCTGCTTTAGTTGTAGGTTTATCATTAGATCTCACCTTCAGTGACCTTAAGGTCTTAAGTCCTGGTTTCCATTTGGACACAGTTAAGTTGAGCTTTATCCCTAGAGTACTGACTTTTGGCATACAGATCTGCAGGTCAATATTTGGTCTATCTGTAAGCAAACCTGCATGGAACATAATCATTAAGTACGTACAAACTGTGAACGGAAACAACGACACTCAGTTGAAAGGTTCTAACTGGCATAGCTAAACGTCAGTCCTTTAGGGTCAACGGCCAAGTTATTACGCACTGACGGTGTCATCTAGACTGGTGACAAAACATTTATAACCTAAATGTCAAGCTCAACTTCTAAAACCCGATAGAAATGTTTTCCTCGCTTACTGTTGGAGGAAAAGAACCAGTTTAACCGATGTTTATTTTCCTAATTCAGTGAACTTCTACCAAAATATTTGGCGTGTTCTGTTTGGTGATAGACTAATCAAGGAATAATGTAGATGAGTGACAACATGAATTCTAGATCATGTGGTATCTTACAGTGTGACAAGGCCTTTAACATTAGTGTCGCTGTTCGGATCACGTTTATTTTTCTGTCTTCGGTTTTCCTACCCTGATACTTTGCTAAGTTCCTCGTGCATCATCGAATTTCATGTTTTTGACCTTCAGTAAATAATCTAGTTAAACTTTCGTTATTCATGGTTTACGAGTGCCCAAAAAAGTACCCAGCCGACTGTCGAGTTGTTTCTTCTTCTAGCAAAGTGTACAAGATATTCATAAAAACAATTTCATCTGCCACCATGCTGTCCTTTTAGTATGAATTAGTGATGTAACCCATTTGTCTAGACGAGGGTTATCGTCTTGCAGGAAAGTTGAATGACGACGTAGTTAATTTGGATGGATTCGATGTTCTCAGGGCCCACCGTCTGTCAACTATCAGAACCAAAGAGGGTGGTTTTTTAACGTTGGTCTATCATAAGTGGATTTAACGTTCCCTTATCACATTCACCTGAAAAATGAATGCATCTCTATAGGCTGCAAATCAAATTGCATCAGTGTAGCTTCTTTTGCTCAGATTGCCTAGGATTATACTATCTCCAATACCCAAGGCTAAAACTGTGAGCAGCTAAATGCCAAATAATCTAACTACATGAGGACTTACATTAACTATCTCCTGCGTGTTATCAATGGTGACTTCATCACATTTGATGTTTCTTTCATTTCGTCTCCTGACTTTCTAAATCTTGTAAAGTTTCTTGCATGTATCAATTCCTTTCTCCCTCCAGTTTCAGTCTGCTAACCCAAAATCTTTTCAAGTTATAAAATAGTTCCAATCAGAATGGTTGATTACTGTCCACTATTTCTACACTACAAATTTTGTCGTGAAATTAGTTCATTCACCCGATCTGTGATCCATAATTACACTGTGATCAGGTGTGTTTGCCCCCACTAGAATGTGAACATATTGTACCGACTTTTCTGTTTTTCCTCTTCTTGCAGGATCCCCAAACTATGAATGCTTGGCTGGCTGACTTAACTTCTGGTAAGACTTCTCGCACCCACTGTGACATTATATTCAGCCTGACAGATTTTCGTATTTACTTAAAGTGGCTGATACTCAGAACAGGAACAAAGCTGGCTTATGATGAGCACTTGAATATCTGAATACTGCATCTAAAACTGGGTTTTGAGGATTGAATGCTTTGCACGTAAACAGCTACCCTGGCAGCAAGACTATCGACAAATTTGAAAGTGGTGAAACGGCCGCTCAGCTCAAAGACAAAATTCAACCGTAGTGTCCAGGAACTCAGCCATCAGCTCTATAGAATGTCTGGTCAACACTTCTTTCGCTCAACACTTGTTGCTCTTAATGAGTGCATCTTTGCTCCCCAAGATCCGATACGGAGAACATTGCGTAAAGTTAGAAGCCGCAAATCCTTTGGGACCGATTTACTTCCTACTTTATTACTCAAAATTTGTTTCTCTTATTGCGATCCCTTTATCAACAAATTTCAATGTTGGTCTTGCGATTGAGCCCATCCTTACATGTTAGAAACAGGTTGGAGTGATACTCACTTCTTGAAAATCGCCTGAAAATTATTGACCGGCTGCTTGCCATTCAGCCGTCTCGAAGATGTTTGAGAACATACGTAGTTTGTATGGAAAAGATTGCCCATACTCTATCCCTTAAACTACGTTAGTCCCCGTGTTGCGTTTTTCCTCAGTGGTGGATTCAGTGTGTCAAGGATTAATTTTCTCCGTTACGGTAACGCTTTTGGCTCTGTCGATCATCCTCCCCATCCCTCGAAAATATCACTACCCGTGTAGTTCTATATGACCCTCGTGATTGTGGTCACAATCGTATTCTGTCTACTTATTTCGATGGAAAGAAGTTCTTAAACTTTATAGTAATATCTGGAGTTTTCCAAGGGAATATAAGCCATTCTATTCACTTTTGTTTCTCTTTACATTAACAAGCTTCTTATTATCTCGAATTTCGTTGTACTTCGATAGGCTGACAGCATTGTTGTTGACCGCCATTTAGTATTCCCTAGCTTGAAGATATGCTAAAAATTCGGCTGACGTCTTATTTTGGTTACTAATTCTGAATCTCGGCGAGCAAAATAAGGTTTATTCACAACGAAATAACGTACGTATAGGCAGCAATACACTCCACCGTCCTGCAGCACACGTTTGGGTCATTATCGCGTGATTTCTACCGACGAGTATGAAGCTATTTTCATCTCGTTTCCCATGTCATGCTAGACTTTTGACATCAGTATGAAAGTATTTTCGGTAAATTATCGTGTCAGACATTAAACATGTCCTGGATAAAACAGGTTCTTACTAGGACATATCTTCCGGGGAACAATAGCCCAAAGCTAAGCTTCAGTTGACGCTAAGTTCGGTTGAAGGAAAATGTAACGTACTCTTTCATTTTCGTGCAGCTTGACGTGAAATTTCTTTTGAAAGGGCTACCACTCTCCCATAATACCTAATTCATAAGAAATCTGAAAGCATTTTTGTCATCATAGCTACGTGTTTCCTTGTGTTGACAGTGTCTCCCACTTGAGTTGATTGCAAAACCTACCGTTAGTTCGGTCTTGTTAGAGTTAGCAATCTTCACGGATGTAAGGAAATGAGACAACTTTTTCGATGGATGTTTTGTCATGTCATTTTCACAATCTTATTATGGCTTACCACGTGCTATTCAGTAATCAGCAAAATTAGCGGTTCGTCTATAACACGTGTTGAGCATTTTCGGTAATTGCACTTTCTAACTTTTTATGCGAATTATCCGCAGTCTGTATCACTGAAACTTGAAGAAAATCAACAAACTCCCTCCCTATCAACAAGAGCAGGTTCGACATGTTAACGACCTACTATCGCATGATGGAGAAATGTACTCCAGTCATCGTTTTTACAATGAAAATACTCTCAACAATGTTTGATAACTTTAAAACAAGCTCACTGAATTTCATTCATTTATTATCATGCAAATGGTAATTTTATGTGGGTTAAAACATTAGATACGGATAAAAATTGAAAAATTTAGATTTAACAGGATTTTTGGCTAGATCACTACTATTTCAGAAGGCATAAAGCCGAGAACGTCCGCTGGACTTCTGGAAAATTTTCGATTGTTCACATCTGTCAGCTGCTATTGCCCGTTTCCACTAATTCTGATGGGAAAAGTCAAATTGAGCAGAGACATGGATCCATCCAGTAATCAAAATCGGATCGCTTATACTGGTCTCCCATGATCAACATCCAATTATGGACTATTCCGGTGGCCAATATAGCCCATCGTTGTTACTTAACTTTCTCACGTGACGTTTTCACCCAGCTTAATGATTAACGTGATCGATGCAACCTCGCTGCACCTATGTTGGTCTGATCGAATTAACTAATATACAAAATTAGCACTCACTACCTTTATATTTACTAATTACATTGCCATATCAAAAATCCTGAGTTTTCTAGTTCACCGCTTTACTGTCGCGAAAATTACATAGGATTATGGAAGTTCGTTTGAAAGAGTTTGGCTTCAAGGTCAAGGCTGAAACAAATCAAGAAACACCTCAAATGAAAATGTCTCAATAATCATCATTAAGTACAAGCTAACATACAATTTCTCGATTAATAAATAATTATATTGGGTTTGATTTTAAAGGGATATTCGTAAGTAGAATCCTCGGCAAATAGAAGCTTCTGCCGAAGAAGTTAGCTAATTAATATTTTTGAGTAAAATACAGGATTAGATTATAAAATGTGTAGCTGTTCATGCTGGCCTGGGCAACCAAGGTCACTGGTGATTAACAGGTCAGGTAGCAGTTCCCAAACAGATGTGGTAAAAGGAAATTGTAAATGAATTCATTAGACTTCCTAATGCTTCGACAGGACTCGTAAATTCTACGACATTTATGCTATCAGCAAAGAAAATTTCGGGGCGTCTCACAATCAGCGGACATTGACATATAACCATAGTAGGTATATTTTTCATTCCTACCTGTGTACACCAATGTGCATTCAGAAGGGAGATTATCAAATATATCTTAAAGTTTAAACTTCCGTTACTTTTGCCCACGAATCACCTCTCATTGCAGTATAAAAAGTCACTGAATTCGTCAAACGGACAGGAAGTATTCCAGTTTGGAAACTATCGGCACAGTTTGTTACAACTGATGTTCGCCTAACTGATATATGTCATACCATAGTATCATATAAAACGAGATTGTGAATATATGTAAGTCAGGATGATTCTCCCAAAGACATGTGTACAGACTCAAAAATTAGCAGCGGTGAATGCATGGAAATCCACTTCAAGACTCACATTGTCCAATAAATCGCACTATGGTGGCGGTAGCAATGGTACTCTTATGTTACTAATCAATCCCTTCTACGTATTTTACATATGTACGTATACACATACACAAAAGCACACAAAAACAGACACTTACGAATTTATACCTGCGCACAGACAGTCGCACAGGTGTGTTGGTAGATAAGATGCACCCAAATGAGCCCATGCGTATCGGGGGTCCGCGTGTATAGCGTAGTCCATTTTTCCCGTTCTCTGTTACGCACAACTGTGAAGCGGATACATGTATCCAAACGTCGTCTTCCGAGTCATCATCATCATCACTATCATTCGTGTGCAGATGTGGATGGGCAATTGCCTGTCCGAAGCTTTTCTGCCAGGAAAAACTTGGACACACACAAACCTAGGGGACCGAAACAGCTCTTTAAAGGAAGTAATTTAATCAGTCAGCTTAAGGCGATTGGAACTTTTCAAAATGCGCAGGTAAGAATTGTCTGATAACATAAACTGGACTGCGAACCGGTCGAACTACAAACTGTTTTGTGGTGGAAATATTTGACTACTCAGGAGTTTGGTTTACTTCGAAAGATTTGTCTGGCACTTGCCTAATAAAACTGAGAAACTTCTATCATCTAGGATCATAACGAGTTGTGTGCTGGAATAAACGGTTCCAAGATGAAACTGCTGTGACAGTTGAAGCTACGCGGTTCATTGGGAGTAACAGGCTAATTTGACCAATTTTATGCTTTGACTTCAGCTGAAAGGTTTTTAGCGAAGGTTCACTACTTTTGGAAACAAACTATGCAATTATTATAATACCTCGCTCGTTATTTGTATTTCCAATTTGTCAAAAGCTACTGATGGCCGACTGAACAAATGCGTTGATGAAAAACTAGTCTGGACCGAATCGGATACTACGTACCGCAAATGTGGGCTTAGTTAACCATTTTCTCCCATTTTCCAATGTCTCCCATTGTCAAAACCCCACTTGTTGCATCCAAATTTGACGATATTATTTTTTGTGGTAAAGTAGTAACTTCGATGTTCAGTCGAAGGTAACTGATCTTCTTGGCATCCAGCTCCCAATGTACTTTTCCCATTGGATCGGTGAAATTTCTAACGTGTTTTCTTGTCTCATCAAGTTACCGTTGCATTTATAAAAATCCATACTCTTCAGTTATTTTCTCAATTTCTCTGCCTCATCCATAAGCCAACGCAATACTTTTTATTTTTCTCTCTGAAATATCACTCCTTGTTTGTCGTCACTAAGTCAGTGTTATCGATTTCCAAACAAAGAGTCCTACAGTTTTGATAGACATTGCGAACAGTTTCTGTCAGGAAGAAAGTTTCTTCCGATACACATAAACATGAAGTTTTGAATAACAGGCGGTGGATATTTAGCTATGATTCTTAATCAATGAATAAATTGGCTACATACCTAGTTAAATTGACTACGTGGCAAAAGGTTATGTTCTTGGCAAAACTAGCAAGAAATACATCACTTGTGAATTGTAAGATTTGAAGGCAAGGTACGTAGAAATGCGAAGGCTTAAAAGATGTGAGCAAATGGGGTAGTGAAAGACTAGGAAGGAAATAGGAGTAAAGCTGTTACAGTCAGGGGAACAATACCGGCTGCACGGTGTTGCGTAGTGTGCACAGATGCGGCTTCAGCGGTCAAATCTCTATATTGTCTCAAGTGACATGGGTATCCGTCTGCGTCGTCCTCCGAATATCGAAGAAAATCTCCTCAAGTTCGAAGCGGTTTTCATGATTCGATCAGCATTATCTGCAAACACTGGAAAATTCACACTACAATCCATCAGTTTATCGAATCATCAATGAACGTTTTCTCCCTGTTGGACTCAACTTGTTAAGAATATCAATATCTTCCTTTCCGCAACTTCAAGGCAAATGAATGGTCAAGACAACCGTTGGTATCCAGTGTAATTATCATTCGCGACGAATGTCGTTTATCATTGGATTGTAATTATGGGCTGTTCGATATCCCTCTTCTGCTACGGAACTGAATGAGGCTGTTCCGTTCTTGTTCAGAGTGAAGCAGGACACAAGTGGAAATAAAGCGGAGGTATTTTACTCTGAACTAGGGAAGTCCGGTACAGGTGAACCATTGATCACATAGGGTGGTACAATCTTATACCATTTGGGGATCATTTGGAATTACTGACAAGATGAAAATAGAAAGCATGGCAGCGGTACCATTGCTTGATAAAATCGAGTGTTGTGACTCGAATAGCCAATAACGAAAAGACGGTCAGCAGGCAAAACTGTTCTGTTAATTCGGCATATTATCCGTCGGCTTCCGATTGCAAACATGTGGATATGGTCACGGTTGCATCTGTTTGCACTGTTGACTTTCACCTTTGAACGGATAGAATGTGTCGCTAATTTCGACAAACTATCTAGGGTTATGTCATGTGCTTTTACAATTGTTATTCTCATGTTTAAGGTAGGTCACGAAGCTAGTGTATATATATATTGTTTCCTACCCTTGGTCAAGCCCAATTTATTCATCCATCCTTCCAGTTGCTGTTGTGGCAATTTTTCTCATGTTAAGTTTGGTAGAAGCAGGTTCCTCAGCAAGTTACAAATATTGACCGTTAGTGGCGGATTATTTCAGAATACGTCAAACTGCACGAAAGCGGCGAATGTACTATCGGTCTAAGGAGCCACATTTGTGGCAGGGTTTTGAAAGGATTGGTTTATCTCCGGTGAAACTTGCTTCGTGGTATTTATCCGGATTCTCCTGCATGAATGTACTCTCAACAGTTTGTTTCAAAACACTTTACCCTGCATATGAACGACCCACATTTGAGCGTTTCAGATTAACTGTTACGGGTTCGAATCCTAAAATCGCCGTTCGGCTCCCCATTTAGCAGTGCTGAATTGACTTCCCCATCGTGAAAAACTGGGCATCCTTTCGTCTCATTGCTGAAAGGAAACAGATAGAAAAAAGAAAGATCTAAACGTAATACCATCGAATCCGGTAAAAACTGAAACAACTGCAAGGAATTTTAGTGTCACTCATTTGAAAATCGGTAGATTCACCTGTCAAGTACACACATCTGCGTTAACAACCTACCACACATGAATATTGGTCCCGAACTCTGACTAACATGCCGCCCATTAATTTGCAAGAACCTAAACTAGAACAGGCAGTGTCAATCAAATTGGCGCGGTTTCTTTTCGTGAAACAGCGGTATAAATTCAAGGAAATGAAGAAATTCGAAATATTTGAGTGACATCGGTATCTGCTTTCGGGTAATCTAGCTAATGGAATAGACCGAAATTTTTTAGAATTTCTCTTTGCTTTCTGTTCGAAAGTTCTTGTAGCTTTTGCGGCATCTGACATCTCTCCGAATTTCAGTGTTGTTAGATTTGCTCGCTTTCATGAACGTTTTATTTCTTTTACCCTGCTCCTGGATGTGAGTATTTTGTTTCCTTTGTCTACTTTGAAGCTGAATCCCGCATTTCTACTTGTTAGGCCTACACAGAAATCCGGATGGCCTGGAATGTTTGTGTTTGATTTCATTTGCAGCGTTTTTTCCAAAATCAATACTGAAAGATGTGGATACACCGTACGTCTGTTTAACTTGATCTCTCCGGTACCATGAGTAGTGCACGTCGGCTGATTGGTGACTGCTACACAAATCGGATTTGGATGACTGCCACTCGAACAAGTGAGTTGTTAGGTTGTCTGGGAAGTATCTTGACACCCCTTTGCGCATCAGCATCACATGACTGCCACATGTGTCCGTCACAGACATTTTGCGCATGCACAGGCCTTCACACGGAAAATGATCGACTTCTCTGATGGACATTAGCGGCAGATGGATATCTTGACGTGCATTATTTATGTTCTGTAAACCGTTGACACCCAGTCCGGATAGCCTAACGGCTAAGGCGGTCGTTTTATTCATAACTGTTTATCTTATGTTTCAGATGCAATTAACTCATTCCGGATGTATGCAGTTCGTGAATCCCAATAGGCCGAATGAGGCAACTGGGATTTTTATCCCCAGGATTTTCAGTAGTAGTGATATTTACGGCAATTCGTTACTGGCTCCCATTTTCATTGTTGTATATATGTGCGCTTTCAGCTGTGCTATATGCTGGAAAGACTACGATACTTTCCGTGTGATATCCGCACTCGCTCTTCATGCTAGAATACGCGGTTATTTAGTGCCTCGATTTGTACGTTGTTGCGGTCGATTAACGTTACTGGATGATGAATCATTCTATTGTTTCACATGTAATAACAAGATGAAACGCGGTCTTATGCCGTTCCACAAGTTTATGTCAACCGAAAAATTGTAACCAACTCACAGGTTGATGGTCTAATCAACTGTAACCCAATGCCGTGAGTTTACGTGACAAAAAGTGAGAATGGAATTTTTGCACAGCACTGCTTCAGCTAATTAGGACTTCAATTGCATACCTGTCTTCTTCCAGTTTAACTAGACGGATCTGCTTCTGGTTGGGTTAAGTTTTAAACAAAAGCTCAATTGTGATTCTCATATGACTTTCAGTGTCACTAGTTGAAATAAGGTTAAAAATAACTTCCCGTATTTCTACATCCATTGCGTGAAGTAGTGGTTTCTTTTCGCACAATAAAAACGTGCAAACAGACCGGTACATGGTATTAAAAATTAGTTTAAGTTTTTTTAAATTAGACTAATGCTAGTTAATTGGCGCAAATGATATTGTCCTTCGATTCTCTCTCTCAGCGGGAATCGGATGCATCCGGCAGAGGTCATCCCCGATGAACATAGACCTGCACTTGGGTGCGAACAGAAAGACCATACTTTGAACGATGCCCTTTCAAGAGTGTACAAAACTTCTGAAACACCTATTCAGAGGTTAGAAGGATCTTTTATAATTTTCTGAATGATAGGATTGGTTTATTTTCAGTATTCCAGCTTTGGTTTACCACCTCCTGTGCACACATTCAAGTTTAATCCTATGAGGTTAGAGGTTAACGAGTGAAGTTTCATGAATAGTTCAGTTAAATAAACTGAAAATAAGTGATGGTCTCACCCAACATCTTGCTTCATGGATTGTCCTTATTTGCCGATTTAGAACGAAGATACCACCTAAGAAATTGTACTTAGCTCTTTCCCGATGTCCAGTTTTATTAGATGAGACCATTTATTTCTGTTTTTGCACGTGTTTCGGCATACTGATTACTCACGTTAAAAGTTCTATATGCTATGAGCTCTCAAAATCAGCTAGGTCGAACGTGGAGCCAAAAAGTGCACTCAAATGTAAGGTTACCTTCGGCGCATGGATGTTCTGTGACTTCGAAAAGAGCAGTGCTGAGCTTTGCGGACTGACAATGAATATTCGGGGACAATCTTTCCCTTTCATTGTTCCTGTCGCTAATATCGATCCGTCGCACGTTGAGTGATGCGTGGAGGATTAGATGACTAATGATTGGGTCTTCCTGTACTGTCCTACTGATCATGTGCTAATTGCAAACATTCATTTTACAATCACTCTGGACATTTGGACATCTGGACCTCATCCTATCTCCGCCACACTATTGCCTGGATCAGTTGACTTTGTCGAAGTAAGTACAAGTGATCAATTCTGTACCTTTATGGGCATGGATTTTGCACTTGCTTTAACAATGCAATAATCTTTCTGCTAATACGCTACCGAATTCGATAGCTTCTCAGATTGTTCAATCTTGGCCTTGACGTAGTGGAAGAAGACTTTTTCGTTAAATCTTAAGCAAAAGATACGAAAATTCGCAACCGGAAAATTTGATTTCTCTAGTTTTTAGTTTTGCTTTTGCTAGTGGCAACAATATTGAGGAGAGTTCCAGACACTGACAACTTGTTCTTTTTTCTGGAATTGCCTCATGACAGTCAACATCGAATTATTTTCTGGAATTCCATTGATCTAGCTACTAGTTCACGCCGTCAAATGAAATCAAAAGTGTATAAGGACATAATGAAGGCCCTGCTTGACTCAGTCCATTTCAAAATATGCACGAATTATCTTCCATCTTTCACGTTTGTAAGTGAGTACCTACCTAGAACTGTTAAGTTAAAGCAACCGGATCCGTGGATTCGATGTTATCTGAAATGACAGAGGAAATAACTTGCGGGTCTACGTGCCGTAGTCTTCCCCTTCGAAGTGTGGTTCACTGTTCTAATAATTTGAGACTTCCGAGGACAGATGGAAAAAAGAGAAGTGTGTAAATGAAACGAGGTGTCTAAACAGGAACAGACTACAGAAACTTAGGTAAGCCAGTAATCACTCATGATTAGTCTGCCTTGAAGTTACTTACCCTATTCCTACGTTGCAACTCACTGTGTTTTCACTACATGCCGTTGGTGATCACAGCAGCAGTTTACTGGGAAGTACCAGAAAAGTCATACAGAGATACGCCCCTAGGAAGCTATGATCGATCAACTACTCGCTGAGCACCTCATGCTTATGGCAGTAACAAAATCGGAGTAATTTCAACTGGAAGTATACATCATCCAATGCACTCAGCGGAATCTTTCCCGTTGGTTAACGTTTGATACGAAATCCGATCTAGAAGAACGCGATCCCGACAGTTCTATAACAAAACAGGCAGTGTCGGATTTCACGGAACAGCATTTGTCAAACAAATACACCACTGGTTTGAAGGAGCTGGTGATTAAAATCCACAAGTCTGATGTCTATATAGAGACATATTGGTTTCCAAGACTGTTCTTTGTATGTTCTTCGTCACTTCGTCTAACCGTGATATCATTAAAGGACACTTGAAAGTCCAGTCATCCCAAGGGTCTGGATCAGAATGTGTTTTACTTTTTTACTACTCATCGATTCTGAGTCGTAAGCCGTTTGGTAAACTGTCATTTTCGGAAATTTACCTCATTTTCCCGTAGTCTATTCTCTAACTCACTCACTCGCCCAATCACACACACACACTTTATCTTTCTCGTTGTATGTCCGGATGAGGGTAACAGTACGTGCTACCAGTTCATTTTAGGTATGAGAAGATCTATAGTTCAAAGAAGCAATGCTTCTTTTGTACAATTACGACTTGTACATGACCGCCCCAGTTTCACGGCGAACAACTGAAAGATGACACAGGAAAATGAAACAGTTCACGAACTCATTACCCCCTTCTGCCTTCGTGCCATAAACATACTTTTCCAAATACCTGTTGTCCGGATATGCATGTCGAACAGAAATTACGATCGAATGGGTTAGCTAAAATTTCAAAATTTGCACTGTTAGACTAGTAAAGAAAGCTGATCAGAAAATAAAATTAGTAAATCAACGAAGCTGTTCTGTCTGTCTTGGAAAAAGTGGGCATCAATACTTTCACCATTGTAATGAGTCTCGGCAACCATAATGAAACCCGTAAGTTTATTAAGATGTGAATGTGACTTAGATAGCGATGATCTCAATGACGATGATGAAAAGAATAAGGATTCAGAGGAAGACAGTTAGGATGAAGATGACGAGTAAAAAGATGAGATTAATGAATTGGATTATGATGACGATGTTTATGACAATAATCATGACGTTGAAGATGATGATGATGATGATGATGATGATGATGATGATGATGATGATGATGATGATGATGATGATGATGATGATGACGGTGATGATGATGATGATGATGATGATGATGTGGATGATGTGGATGATGATGATGATGATGATGATGATGACGGTGATGATGATGATGATGATGATGATGATGTGGATGATGTGGATGATGATGATGATGATGATGATGATGATGACGGTGATGATGATGATGATGATGATGATGATGATGTGGATGATGTGGATGATGATGATGATGATGATGATGATGATGATGATGATGATGATGATGATGATGATGATGATGATGATGATGACGGTGATATTTATGTTGATAACGATCATGACAATGGAAATGAAGATACCGATATTGTTGTTGGGGTTCTTGTTGATACGGATTTCGATGACGCCGAATAGGTTGATGGTGATAATATTGATGGTACTGAATAAAATGATTTTCATAATGAAATTGACGATTGTCATCTTGATTAATCTGGTTTCGCTGATGGTGATTGTCGTGAAATTTCTAACGAATCATTGTGTTTGCTATTTCATGCTCAAGGGTAAAGATGTCTAGGTTTTATTGCTTTTTAATCGGGACGAAGTTTGTGTTCACTCGTGGAGTTCGTGTTTTTGTAGTTCCATCAGCGATCGCTTTCTGTTGGACTCTTCGCTTTTGCTATGGACACGGTCAGCGCTTTTATGTGGTGGCTTTTCTCAATGCCAAACTTCTGCTTCGGATACATAAATTTTTCTCAGTTTTATAACGAGACAGAAAACAGTTTAACCCATCTAAACCAAATCAAATTATCTATAAGAATTTTTCGAGAAAGAATCTAGGTTTTTCACCAGCGGCTATTTTTGAACTGTTGATGATTAGGTGAATCGATCCATCGTTTGGTTTCTCGACCAATATAACAGTTCACACGGTACTCGCCATCATTATTTTCAGGCTCACTCGTAGCCGGTTTGAGCCGCTCCACCGGTGTAGCCTATTCGGCAGTCTCATTTGTTGCACGTTACTGTCTTCCAAAAGTATACTTTTGTTTCATTGTGAACCGGGGAACTGAAAAGCAATTGATCTTAATGCTAGTTCACTGCATATCCAAAAAGAAATTCGCTTTATATTTACCCTTAGGCTTGACACTGACAAACGAAAGCAAATTGCCACATTTACTCATTAGAACCATTCGTGTGAATACTACATCCTTCAGAGCACGATATGTTAAACTTGCATTACTTTGGAATTTTTGTTTATTAATTTCATTGTATGTTTTTCTCTATGTTTGTGTACTTACATGAAGACGTGCATTCGTGTACTGAAAAAAATGCGCAACATACTCAGTTTCACGCTCTCTGCTGACGTCTGAGCAAGCTACGCGGTTTAAGACGTGGGCGCCAAAAAGCGGTTTGCGTAGAAGCAGCTGATCGATGACGATTGGATCGGATCGCGACTTGGATGAAGCCCGAATAAAACCAGTCTACTTTAGAACACCCTACACATCTAATCTCCTTTGCTGTCTATTGTGTCGTACAAACATTTCCTGCCACTTTCGACAAATATTTACAAAGACATCCCCTGTGCACTGCAATTTAAACTGTTGGGCTTTTAGACAGAAAAAAGAAACCGATAAATGGTGTAATATATTACCGTCTGTATCTAAAATAACCATTCGCAATCAATAAAGTTTTTCGTCTCAAATTAGTCGATAAAAATCAAAATGTTCCTTTCGTGTAATTGATAAAAACTACTAAATTCTGCCAGTATTCCCTTTCGTTTTCTGATAAACGAATTTCTGGTTTTAGATTAATATTTGTAGTTGGTTTAATCCCATTATCCGGGAATGCTTTGGCACGGGTGGTAAGTACCCGAACACACACACACACAGAGAGATGAGATGCTTTAGTTTCACGAACGGATCGCGGACAGTTGAACACCGGCATTTGGAAAGGTGGCTGGCTGCATCTACTAGGCTCTACTCAAATAGGTGACATGTATGCAGCAGAAAACTGCCAATTCCCAAATGTTACGGTAAGTTTTATTATTTATTTATTGGTTCTTTATGAGCAGTTTTGAAACTCATAAAAACTGGAAAAGTCGGGTGCACAAAAAAGTGGAACCGAGTGCTTTATCGTGCAATTGTCCTAAAATGCGAAGTACTCTGATGGAACTTTCGGTTATCATACCTGAATCTATGTTCCCGGTTTCGTCTCACAATTTTACCGCAGCAACAATATTATCGTAAACTGAATTTGAGTTTTCTGCGTAATAATAGAAAATCAGCAACTGAAGGTTCGGCGCAGTGCGGTCAAATGATTGAAGTCAATGTCGACGAAACACAGTGTCCCGTGACAATGCTACTACTACTACTACTACTACTACTACTACTACTACTACTACTACTACTACTACTACTACTGCTACTGCTAATGCTACTACTACTACTACTACTACTACTAACTTTACACTGTTCTGCATACAAACACCCCGTACCTCGTCATTTCCGGTCTATTTCGGATGTCGATGGATTCGAACATGTCAGATCCGAGTTGTACAGAAAATTATCAGTTGTTTTACCTCTTCAACGAAGCAGAACAAATTTGTCGCTGTTGACGGTATCATTGTCAACACCATTCGAACCACCACCATTGGCGTTCTGTAAAGCAGCAAACGAAGGAAACTTCCGTGCTGGTTTTTCTCAGAAATATTCAATCTGTTCTGTCTCCCAAAGGCTATCGCTCGTTCCTACTAGCTCTTGTGAGAAAAAGCCAAGTCGAATAGACAATTTTTAGTTGGTTCATCCGAATCGAATCGCTTAAATTGGTCTTCTATGATCAACTCTCACTGATCGGCTCTTCTGCTAGCCAATTTGGCTCATCGTTATTCATTGCCTTTCTCATGTCTGTTTGTAATTCCAAGGACATCACGTGATTAACTCATGCCAGATTTCGATCTTACCGAAGTAATCACTTCCTTTTCTTGACCAGTTGAAAGCAAAGCCTCATTTTTCTTCAGAGTAGCAGGGTACAAAGACTATCAAAAAAATGGCCAAAGTTTGTCATCGTTATGCATCCTAAACCGTACGGTCAATTCAGTTCCCGGAAGATCTACAGGAAGACAATCCTTGACGTTAGTATACATCTGTTAGTTTACAAGGAATTGTACCGTCCTGTTCCTGGAGCTGCACTGCTTTCATTATTTCTCATTTGGGACGGTATTTTCAGCGACTACGGGTCAGGTAAGATTTTGCGGCATGGTAACTCCGAACCACTTCACTAATGTAATTTTGATGACTGTTTTATTATTACTCTCAGAAAAACAGCCGTTATTTTCGCCGAAGGCAAGCATTTTACTGTGTCAAGCTGAGAGAGGATGTCATAACGGTGCGATACAAAGGAAGGGGAAACCCCTGACAGGTGAACCATGTGGGACTATTTAGATGGGAGATGCATTCTTGATCACAATATCATTCGTAGATTTAATCTGTGGTTCATCATAAGCTTTTGATATTTCTTTAATAGAAAAAGAAAAGATGCGGTAAGATGAGACGAGAACGGCTGCTTGAAGTATTCCGTACTTTGATCTTTTACATTTGAAGTTGCAATCATACAATGAGGCATATTCTTCTTGTTCGGAACCGTTACTATTACTGTTACCTGGAACATTGATTTAATTTACATACCACCACCACTGTGAAGTGAGCTTCGATGATGCACGGTTAATCTATTGTTTCATGTTAAAATATAATGTTTATCCTTGTTGAAACAAGTAAAAGCCTCATATCGCCCACTGGTGCTTATTCCACAAGCAGCTGCCTTTCTCGTTTGCTAACACGTATTTCTATGTTGCTATCAGAAATTGTGACTGCACTTCGTCTGGTCGATACTTGTGCACTTTGAGCTGAGTTCAGTTTTCCAGTGAAACAGTATTGATCTGTCTACACTGGAATTTTGGTAGTGTCCTATATTTGATATCGTCCTGACCGTTTTTTTTGATTTCCAGCGCGGTTAGCTTGATTATCTCACCACAGCTCACAACGATTTGGATCATGTTCCAGCTCACAGAATTGGCAAGTTCAAATGATCTACAAATCACTGACACTTCAGCTGTGGTAAAAAGCAGTACGACTTGTGGTCCATTCTCAAGAACCCGAAATTTGGGTATTAACCACCGGCTATTGAGATGTGCCGTGGTAATTTCAGCTAACAAGCTTTCAGGTATGTGACAGATCCTAAGAAGATTTCGCTCCATTGGAATCCAAAAATGTGTTCTTAATCTGTTATGATAGAAAAATCGGCTAACTGGAAAGAGAGGGAACTGTCGAAATAGCACTTTGCTTAGTGCAGCCACATGCTTGTAATTCGTGGTTATTGTTGTTTGGTCCCCTTCTCCATTCCTTTGGATGGTAGTAATGACTTCGTCCTCAACGATGATGTTGATGTTGATGGCGGTTGGGGCTGTGATGAAGCAAGCGGATCAGACGGTAAAAACATAAGCGCGTGGATGGGATGATGATGGATGGACACAACTGTTTGTTTTCTAAAACTCACTATTTGCAACCGGTTTGCCCGGGGATTCGGCCCTCATCCCAATACGGCCAAGACGCCAACCCTACCGTCCACTTGTTTCAGTAAGGGCCGGGCAGCACTGTGAATTGAGAATAGAGATGGAGGGGGGAAGTTTGTTGATGCCGAAACTGAACTGCGAAAGGCAGTAACTGCTTTGCGCATACCAGTCTCAACTGGACAATGATGCGTTCGGTTTGATGCCATAAAACAGCATCGGCTGATCTGTGGAACGAAGTGGTGTTGAAAAGATGGGAACGCGGATGATGACGATGATGATGACGATGGCAGTGAAGGTGACGACGGCCAGGCCGATGTTGATGGGATATGTGATAATAATGCCTAAAGCCACACAAGCTGTCAACCTGTCTTGTCGAAATGAATTTTACACCCTTGCTCTCAACAGATTCGATCAGATGTGTGTCTGTTCAGTTTTATGAGGGGGGTGCAGTTCTCTCTTCCACAGGGAAGGACGGTGTGGACGAGATCGGGCTAGATCATTGTCATGCAGGCAAAGCCCACATGCGGTCATTAGACGGAAGAAAACAAACAGACAAGCCCTGTGTGGTCAGGCATGAAATTACGTCATCTCTCAAACCCCATTGTTTTTTAATGCGCACTATGAAATTCAAACCGTCATTTATGATCTCGCGATTGTGCATGCTATTGACCTTCGACATGTTGGTCTATCACGTAAAACCAAAAACGATTTTATGGATCAACAAGTTGGGGGTATTCAATTGCGCTGTTAATTAATATGTGGGTTGACATTCATTCGTTAAGAGACCACAACACAAATGTTCTTTTTAAATGATTTCCTTTCTACCTAGTAAATAAGTTCTGGTGTGCCGATTGGCCAGACATTTTAGGTCCATGCGGAAGGTCTGCTCCATTTAATCAAACATAAGTTATGAATAAAGAGTGAATAACACTTTGGCAACCCACCCTAGCTTGCTTTCTTATTATAGTATTTCACGTTGGGTTAAGTATGATTTACCGATTTCTCACTTACAATCAATGGGCCAATCTTCAGTTATCTGATGAAATTCTATAGCCAGGTACATTTTGGGTTTTTATTACCATTAATTAGATTATTTCGGCAATCCGTAGAACTCATGCCGTACTATGAGTGCTGCGTCGTGCGTTTGTGGCTGAACGGCTTGTCTCCCACAATTTTGTCACTTTGTGTCAAGGTGATCCCTTATTTCTTTCAAATTTCGCGTTTATCTCTTCATTTCCATTGTTGATTAAACCAGCACCTACGTCATTTTTAGGAATGGAGTTTCAATCGTCTGAGGGCATCAACGTGGGTAAGTTGACTGTTGATGGGAGAATTCGGACCAGCAAACTCCCGGTTGAAATGATTTCATGTTCACCGTTTTACCACCGCCGGTAGTAGGTAGGACAGCGGCAGTACAGTTACACAACAAGCAATAATACAATTGATCAACGACAAGTGAACACGTTTAGAAATATGAGAACCCTTGCCTACTACTAGCTAGTCAACATCTAATGTTAAGCGTTTGGTTTAAGCGTAATCGGCAGACAACCGTCAGTCGTTTTTATCCCTGCTTTTGGTCGGAAAGATGCCAAGCTCTCGTTTCGTCTGTGAACAATTCAAACTACACCCGTTCTTTGTCAAATACCTGGTCCGTAATGCATTGACCTGGACACGCCAGACTTAGCCGACCGGCTGCCTTGAGGTTAAGTAAAGAAGTACAAGAACTTCGGTCAATGTACTTGGAGTTCAGTCTGACTGAGCAACCACGGGGATTCCAGAGGATCTTGCCTTATTTAATCCTTTTATCTATGGTAGTGCTCTAGAAGCATAACTACACACCACGGATGCAATATTTTTCTCCTGATATCGAGTTCCGTTTATAACCCAGCATGAGTCATTTGTTAAATTCATTATGATATTTTTGATGTTCCAGTCAATCAAATCAGTGACCGTTGGGACGCATAGTTTATACGTTGTCTAGTGAAAAAGTAGAACAATATTTGACACGATTTTAACGGCCAACGACGCAGAATGCGATCGCAACAATTTACTTGTTCATCCCAGTAAAGCACGCGAATTTTTTTGAAAATGAACATTTCCAACACTGAAGACTTTTTGACCTGCATTGAAGAACTGATCCGCAGTGCGATGTTACAAGAATTTGAGGTATGAAACAGTGTGATCGGAAATGTTTATAAACAGCCACGTTTCGATTATCGTGCTTCACCCACTTCAAAGGAGATTTACAACTAAACCTGCACTTCTCCAGCAGCAGCATTTCCTCTCATCAAGTCAACCAAAACAGATTTCGATCAGTTAGGGACATCTCTGTCCCTTCATTAACTGAACTACACTTCAGACTATCTTTGCAGTGAGCACTGAGGAGCCATGTCAAATAGACAAAAAATAAAACCTAGTCTTTCTGGTGATGAATTAATGCTTCAGCTATCCAAGTATGATTTTCGAAGGGGCGTTTCGAAGCACGTTTTTAAAGACAGACAAAACTTCTATAACAACGGCTACATGGCTGTAGCTATTGAGGTCCAGAATGTGACTGACAACATTTATGTTCGGCCAGAAATTGCTATGCTATGCTATGCTACTTACCGCTGTTACTTAGCTAATCACTGGGCAGAGCAACATGCCTGCATATCGTTTTCCTTTTTTTACGTTGGGTTAAACTACTCGCAGACGGTAGTCAAGAGTATATGGTGGTGGCTTTTATTGTGAATTCCCTTAGATTCGAGACCTTCCATCACTGGTCACTTCCCCGGTCGCTAGCCACTCCATGTTTATGGCTCCTTTCCAGAAATACTGTACATTTATTGTACAATAACTAAAGTAAAACGTTATGAATACGAGGACACTGTCGCGACGAGGAATGACTATTTTTCAGATAAGACACAATTATGCATTTCAGTGAGTTATTTCACTGGTGTACTGCATTTTGGTTATTTCTAATAGACGGCTGCTTTTTGATGATCAATATTTATGTAGGATGTTGAAAATCTAGGCATTGCCCCTGGCTGCATCCTCTCTTCTTATTTCCGACCCATACGTATTCCGCAAATGACGGTCATACGATTTATTTTGGGCACACGCAAACACGAATACACATTGGCTATGTTGGTTTCGAGGTTAGAACGGATTTCCGAAAGTCTCTACATTCGGTGCAGAAAAGCTGCTTCATAGAGTCAGATTTTGAGAATGACTGTCGAGCACCATTGGTGGATGTAGTCCGGTACCATGGCAGTCTCAGTCTACGTGTGAAATGACTGAAGCTGTAAGCGAGCTTGGATGGATCCACGACAAGAAAACAGGTAGTATGAGAGGGAAGAGGAAATCCGCATCAATTGTCGTCTATTTGGGCTCCTCAGCTGAGCTAGCATAGTTGGTTGGAGCATCTGACATGCAGACGGCAGGTCACCGATCTCATTGCAGATTGCGGTTTCAGTTGATGGGCATGAAAATTCAAGTCGGTTCCACGATATATAATGACATTTTGATACGCGCATCGTTACCAAACATAAGAAAAAGTTGTGCCAAGTAAGCGGCTACACTTCTCGTCTACTTGATGGGTGTAGGAAAATCGGTTAGGGTCATCTGTTTTTGCATTCAGTTTGTCTTTCGTGATGCATGGCTTCTGTGGTGCATGTGGATACAATCTGCCATGAAGAGATATGAAGATAAAATCATGCCGGACGGAAAAAGTATTTCCCAGCCTCAACTCTTTGTGACTTCTTGTCGGTTCGATGTTGATTTACGCTTATATGCACAACCAAATCGATTTATAGAGGGACTTTTTCTGTCGTCCCACAAACTGTTTGGTCTACCATGTTTGCAATGTGTAGGTTGTATTTCCCTTGCATAGTCGCCTGTGATTCAAGGTTGTCCGTAACGAAGTGTACCATGGTAAACTTACTTTGTATTATCCCTATCTCTCCTCCTACTACTCGAAGTCGTTGTCGCTATCGCCGTCGTCGTCATCGTCATCGTCCATCTCCATCACCATCACCACCATTAATACCACCAACATTAGCAACCTTCGCTACAGCATAGACACCAACATCGCCAAGACGGAAACCAACGGTAATAGCAACAGCAACACTTATGGTTCCTTTTGACAGGCTATCCATGTTTGTGTTCCACCGTATAGGTAATCCCCTGGGCAACGTGCCTACCTTTCGGGTCGAATTTGACATTTTCGCTCCTCCCGGGGACGGGAGTTCACCGAATTCTAAAATAGCGCACACACACACACGCACACGAATATGGATAAACACAACACACACACATACACACACACACACACGAAGGCATGCATAAACAGGGTAACTATAATTTTGTTTGGTGTCCCAAACGCTGGTTGTCCGCCGTTTGTCGTCCACCGCACTACGCTCGCCCGCTCATCCGTTTGCTCGTTTGCTACGCCCGTACCGGCTAAATGTCACCGCACTCTAACTGGGCGATGCAAGTAAGTCGCGCATGGATGTCTCAGATTCTAAACTTGTGTGCGCGCATCTATGACGGTGAGTGATATTTTCTAGACAACGTGAGGATTCTGTTTCGGATTTTGCATGTCCGATCGCCTGCAAACCGGCGAAAGAACAAACTCGGTTAAGACAAGATCACTCAAGCAAATCGGAAATACTACATGCACATCTTTTGTCATAAGGTTCAGCGAACGCATACCGAATTCCATTGTCGTATTTTTTAAACAGAACAATTTGTCTAATATGCGCTTTCATCGTTATTTTCCAACGTTTTTCTTTAAGGTTTTTCGTGACTATGCTCGACACTAGGGTCTTACGTTTTGGTCAATTCACTCCAGTTTCCAGTTAACACAAAAGGTCACTTTTTCCAAAATAAACAAAAAAGCGGACAGAATTATCACTCATCTATACTAGTCCAGTTTACCAGCATTAAGGACATTTAAGCTCTTCAGGCTTTGTCGAAATATTGAGGGCTAAAGCCCAACAACCACCATATGCGTTCGTTTGGTAACAATAAATGGGCTTGCTACAACCACCAGATATTTTTTATGAGGTCAGCTTGGTCGTAAACGAAGTGTTACAGGAACAGGTGCCCATCCTGTGGGAGAAAGTAGCAAAACCTGAGTTGATTGGCGATGGCCATTTCAAGCACGTATCAGGGATAATTACCGATTGAGAAACCACTTCGAAAATCATCATCTGTAATTAGCTGGATGATGCAGAGGTGATCATAAAATCCCTTTAGTAAGAGACGGTGTGAAGAAAGAATGTGTCTTTGTGCTCAGTATCCCAATATCGGTATACATCAGAACCATCCGCCAACCAATCAGTCAATCAGTCAATCAACGAATCACCTATTCGTTCAGTTATTCACTTTAGTTTCAGTTCCGTCTAGAGTCCAAAATCTGATAAAATGTTTCCATGAGCAAATTTGTGAATGATAAATTTTTTGACAAAGAGCGAACCCCTTGTTCCCATTCCTGATTTTGATGGAAAATAGGGCAAGACTCAAATGTATTAGCTTTAGACCAAATCCTACTCAAGATTTTCCCATTTTCCCTGACGCATGCGCCAATGAATGAAGCCAAACGACTTCAGAAAGGTTCAGCAGTTAGAATCAGCGACTTATCAGCCTGTCAAACGAGCGACGGAGATAAGGCCCGGAAAATACGACCAGTCTAGGGCAATAGACAGGGAGAGGAGGACAGAACGGGTCAGTAAATGAGCTTGGTGAAGACACACATCAATAGGACTGTATGGTTGTGCCGCCTCTCAAACAAATCTGTAGATTGAATCCGGTGTGCTTCGGTCTCTTCAGTTTCCATGATGAACTACTCCACTGGCGGCGTACTTCCGGTAGCCAACCTGCGGGAAAAAGTATGTTATAAGTCCGGATGCACATAGACAAGTGTACACACGCAAAAGTGCGCGTACACACACTTACGCGTAGAAACCCACCTGGTGACTGGTCGCGGAGAAAGTTCGCGCGAGCAAGATCGCTTCTACGTGAAAATACGCGCGGGTTTACAAAGATCAATGCGGTATTCCTTTCCGTGCTAGTCTCCTAACTTTTCCCGATTTCGGTTGATTTAGTTCTCAGGAAAAATCACCGGTGGTTAATTGAACCACGCGTGGAATGACTACTTCCGCTCAACTTTGTTCAGCCGCATTTTTGACCATATTATCAATTATCAGCATATGCCTGTTGATATTTTATAGTCGCCTTGGCTAACCTCATGAGTGAATTAACTTCTTTGAAATCAATGCCTACCGCCTCGGGATATTTCAGTCCGCTAGAATAATGGGCTTAATCAGGTTGCCCAAAAAGGCAAGGGAAGAGAAGGAATAGATAAATATGAATATTCCGCTACCATCATTTGGATTTGCAGACTGTTAGTCTTTAAAATCTGTCTCTGACCAGCTTATGTTTGTTGAATTAGAACCATTCAACACGTTTCTGTTTACCGTAATTAGTATCAGAATTCGGGAATCTGTGGAACGACTAACGACTGAAATAAGCATTCGAATAAAATAGGTTATCCTACTATCCTCACATGAGTGATCCAAATCCCCGTCAGATTCCTGCATCTTTTCAGTGTTCACGATAAAAAGGCGATTTTAATGCAAACAAAAGCAGTTAGAATGGTATCAGTTCCAACAGCAACAGCAATAGCAGCAGCAGCAGCAGCAACAACAACAACAACAAAAGCGACGACGGAAATCACGACAAATTCATTTTATAAGTTGCCAAGTTTTATAAGAAAATAATGAAAAAGAGTGGATGGATGGGCTGGCAAAAATGGGCTCCTAACAGTATTGCATCGATTGGAATTTGGGCCACATGTGTCAGTAATTTGTACAAGTCATCGGACCGCTGAACGCTTCTACTTCACTACTTACGAAGATCGGAAGCTTCGAATGATATTTCGAAAAGTTACCTCTAATTCCTAGTTTAAAGGGTCATCATATTTGTTTTCGGCATGTGAATTAGAAAATTGTTTACCACAGAATAAAAAGGGGACTATTAAATAGTATGGTTACTGTTAAATAAGAAGTAGCCTAAAGCACATCATTATTACTGGAATTATAACACTAATGCGAAACACTGGATACATTTTGAAAATTCGGGCGAAGTGTAAAAGCTGATGACTGGAATTATCTTCCATTTGGATTTACTCGTTAAAGAAATTCTTTTCCGAGCGCATTCTGAAATGAATCGAAGGGATTCTGGTTCCCGTGGTGGACAGCTATTCATGTCGGGAATAATGGCAAACCTCTTGCAAATGACAACTAGTAATTCTGTAATTGGCCACTCAATCGAGGTAATAATACTAATGATAATAGTAATGCCGTTTATTTTTTCACTTGCCCTATGGTAATATTTAGTTTCGAGGAGATAAAAGTAATCCGGATTATCAAATCCCAAAGTGGTAGCAGTCAGGAGTATTTGTGTCGATCACCTTAGCTGGAATGGCAAGTCAGTGACTTCATTGTTTTCCTAGGGCATCCGGAACGATAAGTGAAATATGTTGTGGTTAGATGTGAATTTTCTGAACGTCCTAAAGGTTTACATTCTCACCTAAACTGTCACTTAAGAGCTAATCGTTCTTGTTGGTTTGCACTTCAAAAAAGCCTTTGTACTTTTGTTTCAAACCAACGACAAACCGCTACTACCGTCGGAACTGTCGACCAAGACATGACTATGTTTCTTGGGCATATCGTACGGAACATGAGCAATTTGTTTGCTGCCAGTCATGGACTGAAAAAGGATTAGGACTTGAAATGTTCACATCCAAATCCTAAGTTGCTGACGATCTGACTGTCTCAGGTCAAGGTTTCTGGCAAATATCTGCTCCCATAGAAGTGCAAAGGAAAGATGGTACACCTTCTGGGCGTCAGGATCGGGACTTTGGGGAGTTTCACAAGTTATTCGCTGTTTATTCGCAATACCGAGCCGATTGAATAAAAATATAGAATTAATGTTGCGAATATTTTCACTTTTCGATGACCGCCTTTTAAATCTATACTTCCCCGTCAAGCTTAATGATAAACCCGAAACCCACGAACCTAGGTCCTTAGTCCCCTGGCCTTGACCAACCGTTCTTCAGCTTCCATTCATAGTTCTTTAGGCAGTAAGCAGAGCTAGAGGATGGTAAGTCTTGGGTAAGGAATTACCGATTCCAGCGGAAACTAAATAGGAAAGTGTATTACTAAACACCTCCTTAGTCAAAAATGAACATTCCTGAATGTAACGTTTCTAAGTAGGGGCCTGGAAAATAGGTTTTGCGGATCATTCATTGGATGGTATTAGCACGATGTCAGTTGGCAAGACTAGCGAGGCATCCTAAGATCCTCGTAAGCTTAATAATTCCCCTAATTTCTTTCAACGGAAGATACATTGTCTTACTCCAGTACAGCTAGTTTTATAGTTTCTAATCAAAAGAAGTTGTGCCATATAGTCTTCGGTAATTCAAACGGCAAGCACCGTAGTTAAACTACCACTACTACTACTACTACCGCTAATACAAAAATAATCGTCATGTGGATTGTTAATCCCACCACTAATTTGCCCTTGAATCTCACTGACAACCCACTAGGGAGTGAAAGACCGGGACTATTCGAGAACTGAGATTAACATAACAACGATAAAGTGTAAAAAGTCCAAGCCACACGCATGGATGGCACAATTCAATTGTTTATGAATCTTTGAAGACTGAGTATGACAACAGAAAGTTGCGGTTACTGTTGGCGAATGATTGAATTAGGCTGCGGAAGGTGTTCATCGAAGGGAGGAGTGCATTTTTAGTTTCCGGACCCATAATTGAATCCGCTTTGCACTTTGACTTGACAAAAGCGGCCTATTATATACATTCTAGTTCAATTATCTTATTATTCTAATTACTTAAAGGACGGCAAGAGAACCGATGTTAACAGAGTCGTACAAGGTGATGTAGTATCCTTCAACTGTTTGCTTGATTTTGAAAAATCAAAGTGGTGTAAAATTGGTAAAACACTACTTGATCACAATGTCACCAAAATGTATATCTCATTTGATAACCGTCAGAGCCCTCTGATATCAGACTGATCCAACCGAAGGTAAAACTAGAGCGAAAAGGTCTTCTAATTGACTTTACCCTATTGCCTTTTTCCTTGCTTCGACCATAGTTATTTAAAGAGGATCGAATTTTATCGTGCAATAAGTAACGTAGTGGGATGCATAAACTTCAAGAACCAGCTGTGAGGCAACCTTCCACGAGTAGGTACGTGTGCGATTCACACTTATTCTGCCGGCAGAAAGAGTTCGTGTGGGTTCAGTTACAAAAACATTTTGCTATTTGGAAGTTGACTACGTACAAAAATACCCGCGAGAGGCAATCTACAACGATAATTACGGTGCTTTTTCAGGCGAGTAACGTTAGTTTATTTTTTTGTTTTTTTTTCTCCTTCGGAATAGGAAAAGGATTCCCGATTGTGAAAAATGTGCTTATTTACAAAACGGTTGAGTTTACAAATCTTGGTCATTACGCAGCCGGTTGAACTAAAGAAAACCGCACAATTTTAGTTACTTCTCTAAGGGTCAATGAGAACATTACCAGGTTGCCGGAATACACCAACGGACAAATGATGAAAAGCTGATTAGTCACACTGATTGTCGCAAAACGTCTCACCCCAGTCAATATCAATTAGAACAACCAGAAAATTCGTGGTCTTATGATGCTAAATTTCGGTTAGTTAACAAGTTTAGGAGGGTTTGAGGATAATAGGACACTGAAAAATTGACGAAAATCGGAAAATTATGAGTATCTTTAAAATATAACAATTATTTTTGGTTACTTTTTTCTGCCGCTATATTACTGTGGTCTATTTACTATTCTTTCGAGTATTGGGCAATGGCTCAATGCCATTTCAAGAAACGGTCCGTTGCCAGTTATGGATTCTCGGTATTTCGAAAGGGAATGTCGAATTGTGAGTGACACGTCGTTTGCTGCATCCGTGACAAATACTAGTTTCAGACGACCACCTTTTTGAATGAATTTGACTCGGCAATTCTAGTTGGTCTGAACAAGAGCCGATGGCGCAGTGGTAATAAATTGGCCTTCCGGTTGATAAGCTCGGGTTCGGACTCTAAGTTTGATGGATGATATGTGCCAGCAACGAGCTTTAATAAGAGCGAAACACGATTCTGGAATTTTTTGAGTGTAGTAATGGCCAGATGATGAATTTCTGCACGTGAAAGGTGGAATCCGAAGGGCAGCCAGCCAAGTATAGGCTGTCTTTCACCCTGCGCAATGCAAGACGGAATACTTACAAGAGATTTTAGAAGTTCATTTTCTTCATTTTCATCACCCAACTTATTATGCCTATGATCTACGAAGGATTACTTGCAATTAGTCCACTGACAATTATTAAAGGGGACATTAAAATGATCCCAGAACCAGCGGAAGTCACTTGAACCTTATGAAGTGCCACTGAATGACGAAATACTGTCATGCACTAAATGCAGAAGCAAAGCATGGTCGCTCACGCTAGTGCCTAGGAGTGGTAATTTAAATCGGCAGACGGCCGGATATTTACAAGACCAAAAACCTAGTGTTGCGGAAATCAGACAACTTATTTGGATTGATCAGATTTAGTTTGAGGGAATTTCTAGTGGTGAAAGCCCCCAAAGGTTATGGTTTCACTAATTACAAGAGTTTAGCAGTTTTGGACTAGCACTTTCGTCTTCTGAGCAAATGACCTGACCACCGAAAGGTCATTATTGAAACTCTTAGGCAAACTGCTCAAGTTGAAATCACGTTGTCCAAAATATACGCTGGTTTCATTCATCAAATCAGACAAGTAGTTCAATTTCCGATGGGACAAACAACAAAGCACGGATGACATTCAAGCAGCATTGAGATTTTTAATGCAAACATCCATCTGTGAATATTTGGTCAGTGCAACTCAACAGGTGCGCAAACCGGTTTGATGCTCAGACATACATCTCTCACGAGTACTAGATGATCGGTGGATGACAGTATCCGCCAGCAGTTTGAATATGGTGCTTACCAAATCAATTCCTTTATGATTATCATCTTCCTATTAAGTTGGTGCACTCACTGACTCACGCCAGTTCTTAGGACTCTCTTCCCTTACCCAGCTTGCCCCATGAGTTTTGTTAACTCCGGTGCTGACACTTCGTCATTGATCTTGAATGCCTGCAGAGATTGCCCATCTGGTCCAGCTATATCACGCAGTTTATAAGAGCCTTTCCTCTTGATGACCTCCATTTCAAATCAGAGATTTGTATCTATCTGCCTTGATTCACTTTCCGGTGTGAATGAAAGGTTCACTGAGGCCCTGGATCAACTAAACCGTCCCCTTAAATGCTGTCCAAAGCTCCAGCCGAGGCTGCTGAAGATGAATCGGTGCCGCAGGATTCTTTAATCTTCTTACTTAAGCTTGACTTCCCCGGACCAGTAATTCTAACCGGACGACATAAGTTACGGCTTCTTCGGAAGCTTGTAGTCTTTTCTAGTTTATTACACTTCCAGATCCACCGCTGCTCGCGGTCATTTCTCATACCCTCCGGAAATCGACTTACCGAGGGTTTGCTAGTCTTATTGTGTGCGACATTTACAGAAGCAGATCTGTGAGCATTCAACAAAGCAACTGAGGTTGATGATTTCCATCCTGTCTGAGGTTTAGGTGGCATGGAATCCTGAGGGGAGATTGCTAAGGTAAGCAGAGCTTTTTATTGTGAATGGCCAATCAAATCAATTTGATTGTAAAACGTTCCTTGAGAATGACTACCCACGGTAGTCAGAACTTTGGCGCATTACATCTAACAACAACGCCGTGTTATTAACATTATATCATTCATAATAAAAACCAATACATGGGGCACCGATTTTCGATACACGTCATTTAGTCCTAATTTTTACAAACTCGTAGGCAGAGCTTCTTTGATCTACCTATAACCTTCGATCAGAACCTGGTCGTTCTGCGGTGATCCTAATCGAGTTGAGATCACCGATCGAAACTGAGATTAGTGATTATAATCTAGAATCAGCTATGCAGGATGCGTGGTTATCGTGCTGCGGCATGCACAAACTAGGAACTAACATGATCGACCATAAACTCGGGAATTACCTGAGTCCACGGAGTTGTATCGGGATGATCAATAATTTCTGAGTGTGACCACTTACAAGATGGTGGATCTAAGTTCAGTGCTACAAAGGCGAATGGGAACACGCGTTGAGCCAGTGTGGCTTTTATGGCTGAACTTAGTATTCGCCAGGAGCAAACTTGGATCGGACTACCAACTTTGTCTGTGCGGTCGAATGGGATAGAAAACTGGTCTACGATGTGTCATCTTGTTAGCCAACTTAGTTAGAGACATCATAAACGGCCGCAATCTCCATTGAAACCACATTTTGAGTCAATCCGAACAAGTGCCAGTGGAACTCATATGTGGCAAGAGCAGAGCTGCAATCGGTGGGCTCAGAACTTAAGATAAAAAGACAATGAAGCTTCAGTCAACTGTTATGGACACTTTGAGAGTCATCCAACCAAACTGTATACAAAGGATGGTAGACTAGAGTCCATTTTAACAGCCTAAGCTCGGGTAGCCTTCTTAGAAGGATTAAGAAGTCACCTTGACCGCGAGCAGTCAAAACCGGGCCACGTTATAAATAAGGAGTGAAGCGACAGAATGTGGTTGTTTCTGTGTAACAAAGAGTTATTATGAAAGTGGATATCTTGGGGATAACTTAGGACAGCTTGCTGTTCTATTTGGTTTCAAATGGTGACGACGAAGTGAGCTAAGCGAATTCAACTCTTGGGCTTGAGTAACCCGGAGAAAATATTTCTTCAGAACTCCAATTTTTGTACCGTCTTGCATGGTCTCCATATTGCAAGAAAGAAACGCAATGAAGTTCCCTATGGAAAGGCTATTAGAAGGGTTCAAGTGGGTGGTACTTCGCACATGTCCACACCGTATGAGGAATTTTTTTCTTTGGGAAACCTAATCGGGGCTTTTGACTCAATATTCCGGCCCACAACGTAATGGGGCATTAACACTGTACTGGGACTCTGAACACTAGCGTAGTTATCATTACTCACCCTGCTAGGATCGATGGACAGTGCGGTTTTTATTGTCCTACTCAGCGACCGATGCAGTATGGGTTCGCGTGAATCACGAGTTGCTGGACGAGTACCACTATGGAATCCAGTGGAAACCAAGAGAATGATTGCTCTTTTCGGCCGAAACTTCGATTCAATCAAGAATCTGTCTGCAGGGCAGCTATGAATGGTTGAGCGGAAGCAAATTTCTTTCGCTCAGTTATCCCTTCACTTATGTTTCCAACTGTGTTGCTAGCTCATATCAACCCTAAAAAGAGGTCTAGGAGACTACTACTCCATGCCTCCACTCACTGACATCTCAGACGTGATTAAATCTTCAGTTTGAGATAAGCCACCCCGTTTAGCTTTTTGGGGTCATGCATACACCCAAGCTGTTATACCATGTCCAGGTTCTATCTGATTTTCACTTAGTTTCGTTACAGATTTAATTCTATTGAAAAAAATATTTTCGATGATCAACAGCAAAAGATCATTTCTTGTCTCCTTCCCAAATGGAACACTTTGGCCTTGTCCTATTTTTGCTAACAATTGTCTCTCTACCCATTACTGTTTGAATTGAACAATATTAGAGCTGCATAAGTCTATGCCACGCATGAGTAAATACCGACAGTGTGACTGCCTACCACGCTCTCCCTCAAAGCTTACTGATCTCCACTGAGTGAAACCACCACTATCACTCTTCACTCATTACAAGCGCCCAAATTTCCTTCAGAAGTAGTAATATGATTGCAATCCAGCTACCTAATCCAGTTTCGTAAGCATTATAAATAATACACAACCACGCGGATCCGAGAGAAGATTGATTTGAAAGTCTGTCTTTGCAACTCACTCGCCATTAGCGATAACAGTCAATAACTTCAGTTAATTGGCCGTCAAGAACAGGTGACATTTCGAGACAACTTTGCATATGTGCGATGATAAAGCATTGTGCAATAATTGGATCAGGTATTATTACGGAAAAATCCTCGTACTGTTAAGAGAAAAGAGATAACTGACGAGCCCTGCTTATTTCGAATCTAAAATTACAATCAGACGGTGTACAGGCAGGCAGACCCAGTGAGTAACCGATTTCCGAATACACCAGCACTTGTCAGTGCACTCCATATGCTTAGCCCGAACATTACCATGCATTCGTGTCAGGTTTTTTCCAAATCATCAGTCGGCTAGTTGCCCCTAACCATGTGGTCACGTGACACCGTCAAGACAATTAATCATCCTTATGTGCAACGTCAAACGCGTCAAAGTAAATGCTACGAACCACGCTCGTCATCTGCCATTCACATTTTTTCCAGGAATTTATGCAAAGGTTGGCAGATTTTGGTAAGCCTAAAACCGACATCTCGGTACAACAATGACGTAGTAAATTACCAGTTGTCAATGGTAAAGTTTATTCTGAGCTGTGATGCCCTTAGAGAAATTAAATGAACGCGATCACCTAGGATTGAATCGATGAGACCCTATAGTTGGGCTTCATCTCCGAGATATCTTTCTGCTACCTATTTGTAGCCCAACAGAATGCTTCAGGAATCTCTCGCAAAGTCACATTTTCTCGGGAAGATCGACTCTCAAAACCATAATCGTGGAACTAAACAGGGTTTACGGAGTTCGTCTAAATATGTCCTCCACTCATTTGGGAGTTTTGCAGACACCAACTGGAGCAACCTCTACTGTGAGCCCCCGATGCTAAACTTCAAATCCATAGACTAAAACATTTACGGGGACTACAAAGTGCCTTTCTAGCTTGCTAAGGGACAGGATTCATTGTTGTCACCTTAGTAATGCCGACATCTTATATAAAGTTTAAACTTGTAACTCCAGCAATTACCATTCCGAACTTTTATAGCTAGCTGATATTTTAATCGAAATCTGGATCAACAGTCTTTGGAAGTTGAAAAAATTGATCAATTTTAGGCTGGGCTACGGTTTAGCATGCAGAAAATAAAAACAAATGCTTGCAGAATGCGTCTTCGATTACATTGAAAAAGGTGGCACCGTATGTTACGTAGTGGAAAACGTTTAAAACATGGAAGTAATGCCTTGCATGTTCTCATAATTAGCTGACGTTTTAGTTAGCCTGGATAGTCTTTTCCAAATCAGGTTGAGAGCCGAAAGATTCAGGGGAACACTTTGCATCCATTGGTCTTTAACCCTTTCGTTTTCGACTGCCAAATTTCAATGAGCGACTGTAAAGTGGGAAAAATTCTGTTATTTGTCAATTCAGCCTAGCGCAATATTTGGACATAGAATCAGTATAATGAATTCGGTCACGAACATTTAGGAATTAACAACAAATACTGAACTAGTTTCGACCCCAGCTGTGTAAACGAAGTCAACAAGAAAACCTCAACATAACGGAACCAAGTTGGAGATGTATTTGCAGCTCGTGGGTTTATAGACAAGGTTGAAAATATTCCGACTGGTGTAATATGTTCCGCCTAGTCGCCTTCGCAAAATGTTTGAATCGCATGAGCACTTGCCCTCACGGTTCTCACTGGTTGCCTGTCTACACAGCGCAACGTCCAAATCTACAGGACTACATCACGTGAATTACACTTAAACTTATCACATCTTGCCACGAAATACTCACAGAGTGATGTTCAAAAGAATTGTGAGGCTTTTGCTATCAAGGATTTTCAAGCAGTTCCCTTAAGAAGAAACAGAGATTCGCCCAACGCTGCTCGAGCTTGATATTTGCTGCCGCAACTAAAACGGTTTGACCAATAGAATTAGTTGCAAACACTGACTACGAGGGACAGCCGAAGTGGCGTTGCTCAAAGAGTCTGTGGTTTGATTGGACTGAAAAATTTAACGCCAAACTTCTCCTCTCTTTCAACTGATCCAGATGTGCTGATAGGTAAGTTTTGCTTCTTTACTCTATACATAATTTTGCCTAATTCCCAATTCTTTTGTCATTTCTCAGCTACAGGAAAAACGATGATGAATGCGTGGAAGGCAAATTGTGTCTTAGAATTTTAAAGTAACGTCCCAGGCTGTTCGTCATTTATTTCATTTTCATTAAATGCATCTACCTGGACAAACCTTTTAGTGTTGCTTAGTCGGTGATGAATGTTGTACTTGTATAAAACATTGAATTGTGTAGGCTTCAGAATTTCGCGTTACAGTTAATGGGAATGTACTGATAATGATTTTGAATTATGATGGAATGACGATTTGAATGTTGGCACCGCGTGAAGGATAATTCCCTAAAGGGTTTTATCCCAGTACATTAGAAGTGACTGAGTAACTTAATACTTACTACTCACGGGTGGGAACGTTTGCATCAGCGGCACGAAACCGCTTTCCATCCAAATTACCAAAAGACATCATGAAAATCAGTTTTAACCATAGATAGATGGATTGAAGCGAAGAACTTTGAAATGTACATTGTCTTTGAACAGTGTACATTATTTTGAATGTATATTTATAATTTTTGGTCATCTGAGCTGTTCATTCCTCCCGTATTTTTTTATTATTGACTTGGTGGAAAAAACCAAGGATTCTACCCTCATAATGACTTCATTCCAAGCTTGCCCGTTCTGACATTCTTTCCCGATGTTTGCAGAGTTCGTATAGGTTGCTCAGCCTACTCATCTGGAATAATTTGCCGATTTTGCTATCTGGCTACCTTTGTGTCATGGACTGAAGACATGCTCACAGTGGTATTCTTGCGGGGAATAATCCACGAAGGAGCTGGTTCAGAGTGATGTACTTTGTTCAGCACCACATTTATATCCTGACGGATTAGCAAAATATTTCACTAGTCATTTGATATCCGAATTAATATTGCAGTTCTGATTGTGTGTAGGTGGCATTTTTTATCTAGTTGGAAACTGTTTTCGAATCTACACAACTGCGCGTGCACTCAGCAAAAACAAAACAATGACTATTACTTCATTAATTGGGGCCTGATAATCAGTTGATTTTACGATCAATGATACCTACAGATTCGGCGAATCAAATTTTTACCCAAAGAAATTCCAGTAAGCAATGTAACCATAAGAAAATTTGACCATAAATTGAAAAAATGCTTTAGTTTTCCTTTTTTGCAGTCATCCTTGATAACCCAATCTGCGGCAACGAAATCGTTAGTTGTAACACTAACAACACAAATGATTTGACCATATTTTTGACTATATCCGTTGAAATTCGAAATGTCCGTCCTATGGTTATTTTTCCAATTACATCAACCTGTGCGAAAATATAATCCAAAGCATTTTTCGAATTTGAAAGACACCAAGTAAAAAAGTGTCAATGCCTCGCAATCCAGTAACTTCACTTCGAAAATGTCATGTCAGCTGAATGCGTGAACACGGGGTTTTCATTTTATGTTGGCAAATTTAGATCCCGTATTCATGTGCACAGTAATACCGTGCCGAAAGCAACGACAATACTAGGAACTGGTGTTTCAGAGGACGGTAACAGGAAGGAAATGGAGCTTTCCTGGTTGAAACTGTGGAAATCTGAAGAAACCTAAAATAAAATTGATAACTTCTCTCAGAGCATAAGTCCTGCAATGAGAAATGGTTGGACAAGGATAACAGTACCGGAAGTGTTTCATGGCATTTTGACTAGCCCAGCCTTTTTCGGGTTTTCGTTGGTTACCGGCCTCGTTTTTGCACTTCTGGTTCCAAACCGACCTGTCCAACTGGAGTTCAGAAGTAATACTTCTTACATGACTTTCTTGAGGCCTTCGAAATACGACCGGTAATTATTCCACTGACTATTCATGCACAGCATATTGTGAGCTATTTTGAGAAACTAACGCCTTGGTTTGTACTCCATTCTCACTTTTTTCGTATTCAGTTGTATACTGGAGAAAAAGATTGCAAAGCAGTTACCTGTTGCATGTGCACCAGATTTCTTACAGAAAGTCGTCGCAGTGAGTTTAACAAAATTGTATTTTGACGGGCCATATTTTCGTCTAGGTCTTCTATTTCTTAGCTTCTGAAAAAGTGTCTCACGGGATTTTTTTACTTCCGGTAACCACGATATTGTCCTGTTCTTGAGACAAACCAGTCTGATTACGTCCCTCATGACCCAGTTAAACAGAAATTGCATCCAGTATTTAGCATTTCTTTTGGAAGTGCATATTTCAAGATTCATCATGCATAAATGTATGTGACAAGCTACAGATACGAACTTTTGAATCACTCAGCTTCATCGCCATGTTCATGCTTCGACGAAACTAATTTCTAATCCCAGGGAAGAGGGAGATTGCTTAGGTTGTCTTGTTACAGGTTCCATAGGACCGGAGCACTTGTGGTGTGTTATTTTGATGCTCAACTTGAATTTTGGCAAACAGCACGAAACAAGAATAAGAACAGTATGTCGATCACGCAGTGGAAGCGATTAACTTGAATGAGACCGATTTGCGGGTAATGGTGACGTTTTTCGTGAGCCAATTCCGGGTATGCGAAATAGATGATGATTACACTCACAAGGACAAATCTGAGGCGCATGGTTAGGAAGTGACGTATGGTGAAAAAAATGTTTGGACAGCTGCGACAACTATGAAACTTTTGGGTAACCAATGATTAGTCAACTCCCAAACTACCGGAGACTTCGTGACCTAAATTGCAAACTAAAAACTGAATATTTACATGAACGCGCCGGTAACAAAAGGGACAATTCACCCCAATTGTGTATGACAAGTAAGAATCGCAAACTTGTTTGAAATAAATGTGGTTAATAGCATCAAATCACCTCATGTCTATCAGAATCGGGAAGGCAATTGTCTTTCGCCTCTCAGCTACCTTTCTCGTCTGAGAAATATAAGGTTCACATTTAATGTTTTGCTCACGAGGTACAGGATAATTTTTTTGTACTTTAAATGGCTGGATCATAGTTGAAATCTATATGCGTGTGGAGTCATGTTTCACAAAAGTAGTTGCAGATCAGGGCAGCAAAACCCTACATAAAGTTCCGTCGCCTGCAACTCCAGCATGATCTGAAAACCTAAGGTTAAAACAGTTATTAGACCACCACTGATCTCAAGTAGGACAACTCTGTCTGACCTTATCCGGGACTGAAATCCTGGGAGAACAGTTAAGATTGGAACAGAGCTTAGCATCACGTTATATGAAGGGTATGTCGGCAGCCTGTTCCATGATGGTGTTTTTTGGATTTGAGCACAGTCCACCACCGAGGCCGTAATTTTAGCTGACAGATGCTAGATTGGAAACGTCTCTGCAGGTTCACTCATATGACCTGTTGCCAGTCGGACACTGTTGTGATAGTGACAGTTTCGGTAAAAACATTCTAGATAAATTTGTGGTTTCGAAATTTCTTCGACCATATGGTTTCGGTACTGGCCGGTCCTAAAGAGCCAATTCTTTGAATTTTTTGACTGCCACTCTCACATTGTGGCTCAATAGTTGGCTTTACATATCCTATGTATTATCCCGGAATTGACAAATTGAAGTGACTCAAAATTCTGCTTTGATTCCACTCATTACTTCAACCTTTTGGTGAGTGAAATTTCCAATCCACATGATATATGCAACTAACCCCTTTTGTTATATTCGTCGTATGATTTTAATGTCGACCAATGTGACATCAATGTTCCCTTGGATGAATTCTTCTCTTCCTGTTGTTTTGAGCAAACTTTCAGCCACGACTGTTACTCAGCAGGATGTCCTAAACTGTCCGACTGACACTTAAACCACTAGTACAAAATACGATTCTGAGGCAGCTGATGCAAGGTGGCAAGTGGATACTAACTTTTCAGTTGCGGTGACTGTTTTTCGAAGAACCAGATTGTTCGTTCAGTACTGTAGTATGCACCACGAGTGCACAACTCACCAATGAGAAACCGTGTATGCAATATGCAACCGTTTTATCTTTGCTAGGAACCACCAGAAGTGTACAACTATCGTCTGGCGTACCAAGGTCCATGGCTTACAGAATCCGGTGGCGCATAATGGCCTTACATACTGCAGTGTTGATATTCATTAACACGTGGAATACCAGCGGAAGATTCTCGTCTCACTTCAGCTGCAATGAATATTTACTTTTGATGGTTTCTAACAAGCCTGTGATGTTAACATGGGACTAGGTCCCCTTGAGGCATTCCAATCTTTCAGTTTTACCCATCTAAAGCAGCTCAAACCTGGAGGTGACAGGTAAATATGCTTTTTTTACGTTCCTAATTATACAACTCACGATCTGCAATTCCATTACTTAGGCAGCCCGACGGTAACTAAATCATAACTGGCATCGAGAAGAAAGTGCGGTTCCTGTCGGCAGGTGAACCATTTCACTTTGAACAATGACAGGATCCACATAGAAGCAGGCTATCTCAACGTTCTGTGTTCATTCAACTATCGTGGTGGTGACCACCCCCCATTCACCGTCAGTTTTGATGTGTTCAAAATCACAGTCTATTTAACTCGTGAAAATAAACCTTGGCTGTTTGTCAAAAAGGTTACATTGGCGCGATTGATGTTTAATGGTCCAAAAACTCTGAACTTAGTTTGTTGGAACAGTGTTACCAACTCCGCCCGCCCCCGGGGAGGTTTGCACATCGCCTGACTGGTGCGCTTCAGTTCTTGTCCACTTTTTTGTGCCTAAAATTTTCATTCCCATTCCTACTTCTCTTGTTCTTTTGCCCGCCTTCACTCACACGTTCGCTCACGGAATCTAACCAGGTCTCAATCGAAGCTAGTGTAGGTAAAATTTCCAGCTCAATAATGAGTCATAAATTCCTTGAAAACCCTAAGTTGTTCAGAAGGATCGATCGATTTATGTCAGTTTGACTTCCTTCCACAGGCACAGTTGAGCCACACACACACACACACACACATCGAAACATGCACAATAAGCAATTGAGTTTTCTCCCATTTTTACAATGTCTTCTGATTATGTAGATGCACATACCACGGTCTTCATTTACGCTATCGGAACATTGAGTTCCCTAATCGGGTTATTTAGTACAGTACAACAATCAGAGTATCAATCAAGCTGCGTGCGATTTCGTGCTCATTTGGAAGGATATTTTCCTTGGGTGACGGGGACCCTAGTGCAGCATTTGAATGGATCAGCGTTGTGGTTGACTGAGCATTTGATCTCGGCTGTCCTTACCTGATCTGTGATCTCAGCTAATTGTAGCCTGTCGAATACGGATTAGTTCTGACCGCAAACGCCGACCAGAGACTGGGTGGAGTGGGGTTTGGATAGATTAATTGCATACTTAATGATCATATCATGTCATTCAGTCTTACGAAAACACTGGGAATCCGGCGCAAATTTATCCATCATTGATTGCCATTTCCCACAAATCTCATCAATTCAGTTATGAGCTATTTAATTCGCCGGAGGGAATTTAATACTAGCAAAAAAAAAACGATTCGGCTGCCATTGTGTCAAGGAGGGACATTGCTGAATGAATAAATAAATAAACGCATCAACACCAATAGTGGCAGAAGAAATTAGGATTCAAAAAGTGTGGTTTACAAGATAATCAGTGTAAGCGTCCATACACGGCTTGATTTCGTGCAATCGTCAGAGAAGCACAATGCCGTTGGTCTTTCGGTTGGTTAACCCTCAGACAGGCATCAACGAATTACGGCTGTGAATGACGTGTTTGACGAGGAGCAAATACGCATATTCTTGCCCAGACCGGGTGAAACTGTTCTCACCAAGTGTGTGTTGCAATACTTGTAAGATCTTGGATAACAGCTTCCAAAATATACCAGAAGTTTGTTTGACAGAAAATTAGTGACAGGAAGGAAATTCTGGAATTCGGACTTCTGTTTTATTCCTCGATTTTTACTTCCTCCTTACCTAATAATAACATAGAACCGACAAATGGCCGAAGAGTGTTGCGCTCATGAAATACTGCTTGGTGAACACCGAATGGGTCCCAACGTTAAGTCATTGTCTTCGGCGGGATTCAAACCAAACCCAGATTTCTTCAGTGCAGATGGGCTCCATCGACTGAACTGCAAAGACCCGACCGAGAATTTACTGAACATCTTATGCAATTGTCTTATGCTTAAGTAATTTGTTTGGACAAGCAATCTTGCTAATATCTGAAGTGTCTAGATGCTTTGTGTGGCCTGAACAGTTTGACTGGTAGGATGCACTTGGCACCGTATTCTGAGTAGCCTTCATGCGGAGATCCTGAAGTTCGATAGAGTCTGTTAGCTTTATCTGTTGAATTTCTTCATTTAAATTCCGACAGAATCATACTCTAGCCTCAGAGTAACTGCAATCATTAGACACCAGTGACTGAGTAAACCTTTGTAACACTGAGCCATTGTGCCCATTTACCAGTGCAAATATAATCATAAATTAATTGACCTCTTGACATTTCCACAGTAAACCAGACCGAAGCGTCTGGTGGTCACTAATCCAACCAGTCTATTCAAATGAACGATTTTTTGATGATTTTCATCAGATTAGTAAGGGCGAAATCAGGAGGTTGAAACAATTTTTTCACCTCTGTAAATGAAGATAGATTTCTTCACCAGGTGGTTGTTTTCCAGTTCTTTTACGATGTTCTAACAAGTACATTTTACACCGTTCACAAGTTAATCGAGGGGAAATCGGTTTGCTAGGTCGAAATTTAAATACGTGTGCAACCTTACCATTTACGTGGAACTTTACCAACTTGTGCAGACGTTATCATTGATGGGTACGTTAACAGCGCTCCATGCATTGTCAGATGAAAGGTAAATTCAATAAATATAAACGCGTCATACTTTTGGCTACATGCACTATCCTCGAGTTCGTTTGCTTTGCGTCCTTCTAATCAAGGTTTTTCACTAGTCAAAAGTCGACCGTTCGAAAGTTCCCTAATGGATTTGCCTTTAATAGGGTAATGAACAAATGTATATGTATCCTTGTGTTTGATAGCTATCCGTATACCCGCGTTTCCAGCAAAGAAAACGATCTTGTCGACCGCTGTGTTTGGAATCATGGAATACTGGATTTTCGTTTTGAGTCCTCTTCGTCCGCATGTTAGTACAGTTTGCATATGGCCAACTGAACTTCTCATGCCGACCGACCGGCCATCCAGCTCATCCTGTACTCTCAGACACGCACACTGGTGCACGCGAATGACCCGAAAATTTGACGTCCTGTTCAACGTGCCCCAGTGCAGGACGTTCGTTTACAAGGCTAGTAGTTCGACCGAGACCATCACCACCACAACCACAACCACCAAGAGGATGTTCATTGTCAGTCAGACACAAACAGTGAGTGAATGGAATCGGAATCGGGTACAGTGGTACGGTGTGGTGTCTAAAAATGAAATGAAACGAAACGAAACGAAACGAGACATCGTCTACCATGCTGACCAGCTGTTTGGTCTTTAAATCGCTGAACGAATTGTAGTGCCATACAGAACCAGATGCTTCGGTCAAAATCAGTGTAGCCTGACTTACTGTACTCCGATATTTGTATGTGCGCATTCAAGTCTCCTTTTTTTGTTGTCTCTGCTTAGGCTTGTGAGAAATATCAATCCCGTCAAGAACTCCGAGGTTCTCACTTATATTCGAAGTTGATGATCAGCTGCACTAGTGTTTCATCGCCAAAATATGCCAATGAATGAACGCCCACACAGGCAAAGATATATGGAATGTTTCTTTGTCCGCAACTTTGCCTCGATTCAACCCTTAACTTCTTGGCACCAGAAAGCTGCAGAGTACTTCCAGTTGGTGTTGTATCGATCAAACCTAGTTTGTCACATTGAAGGCTAAACTCTAGACATATTTCCCCGTATAGAAGTAACGATTGAACTCTACCGCTAATAAGAAACTCAGGTACCACATTCAACGTTGTCTGTGTCTCTGCCTCCGTTAATATTCTATCACTCGTCACATTGATGGCCCCCTCCCATTGGCAGCCCTCGTGATTATACCCGTCCTATTCATCTATCACGTATACAAAATCGCGCAGACTTATTCGGCCTGGTGATAAACTTTGCCAAATTAATTTTCATCTCTTTCATATCTTTATATAGGCATATACCTATGCATATATGTGCTCGCCTACCTGCATTGTTGTTTTATCTATGTTGGATTTGGTGATCAAGACGTCTACACTGTCTAATCATCATCGTTTTGCTCCGTCAGACCTCAGTCCTATCCTGTCACTGCCAGACTGTGTGTAGCTCATTCATTCGTCAGTCTGTCCGGACCGACCATCAACCTATTTTACCAACGAAAATCGACACCCACAGTAGAAATGCAAATAGGCAGAAGTTTAGGGGGACGGAGGGAGGACGACAGCCGACGATCAAGCAGCCATTACATATCAAATGACTAAATGATAGTGCATATGTGAAGTAGTATGTTACTAGGTCATGCGGACCGCTATTCGTCAAACTTTACCCATTCCCTGGCTCTATCGATTTTCTAGTTTCTAGCTGCATTTCCTTGCCGAAATTCAGACGTAGTGAGATGGAACCCCTTAGGGAACATATGCGATCCTAATGCAGAGCCAATAACGGTTTTTCACCCAATATCAATAAACCACGTGACGCAGATTCAGGATATCGGTCGAGGAGGCACTTTAAGGAAAATTATATTTTAATCTACACTCGATAGGTACACACAAATTAGGGGAAGCATAATGATGTTCAGTTTTAATTAAATGGAAGTGTCACGTAAGTAAAACCGTTGCATCGATCCCAAATTAAGAGCTTCTGAGTCTAGCCGTTTTTAAAACCAACAAACGGATGTCATTCACCATTCTACGGCCTATCCTTCACTAAGTGAGTGGCGATTGCATGCAGAATGGCTAACATCGCCTCACATATGTATCGTTTTACGTACACGTCCTTGAACGAACGATATATGTAGCAGTGATACATTTTAAGCAGATTGTATGCAACAGTTTTTTATTACATTTTCAAACGACAGAAGTTGAGTAAAACAATATAAGTTATGTAAAATTTGATTGGTTTCGACCCAATAGATCGATACAAATCACAATTCATGAAAGCAACCAAATTATGACCGCTTATAGCGGTGACTGTTTTTAATTAAGCTGACAATTTGGGACGCGAGGATGGTTCATAATTAACATGTAGCAAGAAGGTTTCGTATGATCTCGCAACTTAGCACATGAATGGTATGCAGCCCTACAACGCCGTTGGTTTTTACGTGGCTTCGTACCCTTCGAGAACAGTGGACTTTATGTGCGGAACTTCTCAGCTTTGTGAAATCCGTCACTTTGCATACACTAATGATGTGATTTTCTCTACTTATTCTAAAACTGACATCGAATCCATTCCCCGTGGTACTCATCGACAGGTTTGTGAAAGAGCCAATTGTCTTGATGTTATTTGAAGCAAGCCGCATCTATTTGAGTGTCACTGAAATTTCCGATGAAACTGGAATTTCAGAAGAAAAGTCAAATTTTCAACAAGTACATTTAAATTTGCGTTCCTAAAAACCTCCAAGAGTTAACATTTTGCCAAACTTGACTAGCAATTCGCCTACAAAGTTGTACCATCCTGAGGAAAGAGGGCAACAAACGTCTACGAATAATTCACCAGATGGGTCCCATTTCATCTATTCCATCACAATTTTGTCATTGTTCTTCATAGTGCAGTGCAGCTGATTCCTACCTCAATCGTATCTACATCAGACTATTTTTACTCTGGCCACGCTCTGTTTGTCACAGATGGAAAATTTTGACAGACGGATACACCCTCGAATAAGGATTCATCACTGTTTTTTTCTTTACTGTGCCTTCTTGCAAAACTCCAGATTCCATCAGCCGTAGCTGCCGGACTGAACAGGCTAGTTTGCTCCTACTACGAGATGTGTATCGTGATCAGACTGCCCTGGTAGATTAATGAGAACCTGTAACAGTTGGGCGATCCGAGAGAAACATGTCACACTGAGATGAGAATTTGGCCACACAAATTAGTTTCACCCAGTTCTACTAGGGAAGATCCAGTGTGATATCGTAAAATCTACTGTAAACGGTATTAGCTTGCTAGTCAACCGGCGATAAAGCGCGATAAAACCTTTCCCAGGTGAAGCCAGGAAGGATAAAACGGAGCAATATTGTGATACAAAGAGAACAAGCTGATGCAGAGAAAAAGAAATTTGGCAGGATGCTTACTTCCAAAATGCCTGTCTGGTGACTGATAACGAAAAAAGATGCAAACTTCTAACAGTTTAGATTTTGGGAGGAGTATCAGAAGTAGTGAAACCTAAATGTTTCACAGAATCGACAATGGAGAGAGAGAGAGAGTTGATAAGCGCGCAACGGGAGTGATAAAGTGCAGAAATGCTCTCGAAGTAATAACATTGACCGACAGAAATGTCAGGCAGGGAAGGAAAGTGGTCAGAAAACTATCCAAAGACTGACTGAATGAAATCGGTTGCCAGAGCTCGACGTTTCGTTGTTCGGGTTGTGAATAAGTTTGGTAATGAAAAGACTAGCCTAGTTGTTGATTGCAGAATTCTATCAGACTTAGTTCGTTGGAAACAACGGAATTAGTAATCTTTTAACAATGAAAAAGAATTATCGCAAAACCTAAAACCGAAAGTTTATTGTGTTCTGTTACGGTTCGTTGGAAACAACCAGGAAGAAAAAGACTAGAAACAGTTAGCCAAGTTAATAAAAGGACGAAGAAAGTGAAGGTGATCGGATAAAGGCATTTTGATAAAATGTTCACGTCTTACTAGTTGAGACTGTCACAAACATTAAACGTTTCCACAGGACTGGGATAAAAACAGAATCGGCAGGATAGGTAATTCGAAAAGCTGTTCTTTTGGTTAGGCATCTCCCTCCGGATTGTTGTGGATAGATGAACAGACATTTGGACCAGCAACGGAAGAAATTCCCGAAGAGCACAGATAGATAAAGCTACTTTTAAAATCTCTAATTTTAGCTTCATGCGGGACGGTATAGTGTTTGATGACATGCGTAAATATGTGCAGGCAGTATCCATATTGCAGATATGCGACCGTAAGCTTCTTACTCACAGAAGCTTGATCCCGAACCAGAGGAAACTACTCTCATTAGTACCCGAAACCCTTTAAAGAATGGCGAGTTTATTCATTTATTCTCCTGCTTGATCACGAACGAACGAGTTTTCATGGAAAGCAGATCTTGTGGTTCATATGCATAGTCTCAGAGATGTAAATGAAACCAAGTCATCGATGCCAGTTTGCTAATCTTATCTTTTTGGAGTAATGTTGGGAGAAAACTGTGCTTTCGTTGTCTTGGTAAATGGGTGTTGTGCAGAATATTAGTGTGATGTTCGATTTAACAACAATTATATTGCAATCATCCAGAGCTGAAGTGTAGCAAAACATAGAATACTGATACAGTCCAAGTGGTGTTCTGCAAAACCCGTACAGAAAAGATTATTTCACTCTTTAAGGGTTCGGCAATACGAACCGGCATAAATGGCCTCTCAGTGGCACTACACTACACCACAACTAAGCATATTTCATTGATATTCAGCTAACGATTGGGGTACTAAATGCGCCGGAATTAATTTTGACTCATCCAAAATCTGTAGTAAATGAAGACGATTTTCGCTGCATTTCTTAACTGGTTTAGAAATATGGTATATTTAATATCACAAAGGGGTTTTTGACCAGTCTCGTTGCTGAAGAGGTCATCGTCGATGACAGAATTCTAACCATATACCTTACCCGCCCAAAAGCAATCACAATGACCAACCGATAACAGTCATCAATTTCCCTAGGCACGGATGCTGGGAATTCACGTCCAAGTTTGAGAAAATTTTCTACCAGCGGCATACCACATTAGCACCTATTTTGTCATCTAACAGTCGTTCGTTTTACTTGTTGTATGAGAATATTAGTAAACTGAGGTAATTTTTTACAACTTTTAATTCACTACAGCGACACGGCAACCGTGGAATAACTTTGTCCGCTTAGCATCCAAATGCTAAGATACCCTTTCTCTCTCGTTATCTGTCTCCATATATCGGCTCTCAGAATGTTGATTTCTCCAAGGAAATATTTCTAAACGTCATCTGGGTACAAAACCTGAGCAGTTAGATCGAGTCAAATTAGCGTAAACATATGCATGTGTCAGTGCAAGTGCACTGATGATTTCACGTCTACTGGTGATGAAACTTTTGAGACCTAAACACCAAATTCAGCGATCCGATTGTTTTTATCCAATCTCTCAGCAGTCACTCAACCTTCTCACGGATCGAATAATTTTACAAGACACTGGAATAAAATAAACACCTCAGAATCGTATTAAGTTTTGCCTGTCGTTAGCTGATGCATATTTTCATTTGAGGGATCCATTTGTGTTGCCTTTTCCACGAAAATTTGAAGGCTTAACGACCGTGTTTAGTTTCTGTTTCAATTATTTTGTTCTTTCGGCGGTCATACTTTACTATCTCGAGCGGTTCTCCTAATATAAGCAAATAATTATTCTTCTCATTTCATCTTTAACGGCCAATAATACATGTGGTTCACATCGTTTGTTTTCTACCAACCTTTGTTAAGTTGGCAGTGGTCAAAGTAGTGGACCATTATATCGGCAATAGGAAGGAATTTCGTATCACCACGTGATCACCAGGGCCTTGAACAGAACATTTGATCAGTCAAAACCAAGAGTTCGAAAAGCGGTCACCCGATGTATCAACGGCATATCGTCAGCCTTTCTGCATACCTTTGTTAGCTTTTCCAGGTCGAGACCTTCCCGGTTCAGTTGTATGCCCGAAATAGTATCACAAATCCCCTTCTTTTTGTCATATAATTCATGACCTAATGGAGTTGCATAGTCCACCTTCTGTAGTATACTTTGACATCATATTAACAGAAATGAGATGGTCGCTATTGGGCTGCATGCATACATGTTCCAAAATGTATTTTGTCACATAGCATGGAACGAGTAATTGTTTTGTGCAATCTTAGGCTTTTTGCTTTTCACGCATCTGTAAGTGCAACGCAATAATTTAAAACAGATTAACTACTCTGATTTGGTGTCACAGGTTAGCCGATCGACTAGAAATGTCAGGTGATTCATTGCATTACAAGCCACTATTCACTAGAATCTTATTTGAATCATTAAAAGACTGCAGAGATGGTGAGTCTATTTAATAATCCCACGGGACTTCGTGGGAAGATTTTGCCTGTTAAACAGAGCTAACCCTCAGAAGGAGAACACAGGATTCCCTTGTGCTGGATTTAGTTATGAACTATACGTTTATGGATAGAATGATAAAATTTCCCCGGAAGGATGTGGCGTGTTCCGCCGTAAAGGCCTTTCGTCCAATCATCCCTTGTCTAACGGACGAAAACCCTCGGACGAATTAAGGCGTACTTCTCGAATGAACTCACTAACTATGCTCTCTGCACTGGTTCAAATGAGGTTCTAGCGCCAACCAGATTGTGGAGTGTAAATGTACGGGAATGACTGAATAACATAGTACCGGGTCTTCGTAAATGACGAGTAGCAATAACAGCGAAATCGGTCACGTGCTTCCAGGAAAACTTGTCTTCCCATAAGGATGCGAAAAATTAATTTTCATCCTTCTTGAATCGATCAGACGGTCGGTCTTAAGATAAAATAAACAAGAGAATCGAAATTTGCAATGAATGATTATATGGTCAGTAACTCAAGTAGTAAGAAGTTTTTATTGTTTACGTCGTAGTAAAATCCATTTCCTCGAAAGCAGTTGGCGATACCATCCTGAAGCTTCCAAAGTTTAAGTTTCCATATTAAGGTTCCAAAGATAACATAGACCAACGGTTACTAACTTTTAAACTGTTGACTGACAGATCATCTACTTTATGGATCCGATTCGAAACCCGCCACTGAGGTATTCCGAACAATCTGATTTTAACATGTCTGCTCTAGTCATGCAATCCAGGTTCAAGTTATCGTCAACTCCCGACGGTGCTGCCTCTTGCTGTTCGCTGTTCACCGGAAACTCGACACGACTTCTGAAATGATGAGAGATCTGTCTCTTAATGACTGATGCACATGAGCTATGGCATCCTGGAAAGTAGCTATATTATTCTTACTCAGTAGTAGCGGGGTGTTTCTGGTATGGAATTTCTTTTGCAAGTTACCAACTCATTTCTGCCCACCGATTACCTTTCTAGTCTACCACGAAATCCTATAGTATTGCATAATATTCGACTTGTATTTTAGTTCCTGCCTTTGATAAAATTGAATGCATCGATTATCCTGTTGACCGTTCATCTTCAATGACTAATGTGCCCGATAACCTCACATCAGACAACTTCCAAACTCGTGAGCTTTTTATGAACTGAAATTAACAGTTGAGTATCCTTCAGACCTGCTTGACTAATCCCAAGTTTTCCGGTCAAGCAATGGCAGATCTTACCACGAAGAAATACAGTTGGTTTTGACTGTGCGATCATTGTGGTCTATGGATTACATAAAAACAGTGGTGGACCTAATGGTCAGTCTAACAAACCGTATCAAATCAGCTTAAAGTACTTGAGTCACTGTCAAACGCCGCATGTTCCAGTAAAAAGTGGGAACTGATTAACAGAAGATCCTGGCTTAAGCTTAGAAGGTGGCTTGCAACGATTAAATCCAACGCGTTCAACTGAAGTTTATGCAAAACAAAGTCCTACCTCTCCGTGCTTGTTCGTAGCCTGACGCCTCCCATCTGCAACTGTGATATCAGTCTAAGTCAATTATTTTTAACCTTCCAACTCCATAGAACCGGGTGAAATTCTTCTACTTTCTGATGTCCACACAATGGGGCAAGCGTTCCGACTTCGCTTTCGTGCACGGTGAAGTGGTGTTTCAAGCCATTCTTATATGGATGTGAATGAATCGCATTAACAAAGTCGCCGGCCTACGGCGTCATGTGTCGTTTCGAGCTACAAATGTACAACCACTTTCTTTATTAATAGGCCCTCATATATTCCCTGTGCATTTCATTTCCAAATAATTCATCACACACGCTATTTGTTCATTTCAACGCAATCACATGAACAGACAGGTGCATGGATGCAGAGACACACAGAGACAGACTATTCGATGATCGTAATTAAATTGCTCTAATGACTGTCGCGGTAGCCGAGTGCCCCCAGTCCATAACCAGTGATTCGGGGATAATAGATTGGTCACGTGTTCTCACGTTGCTCGAATCAAATTCTGTATCGCATTGCGCAAAAAGTGGATGATAAAAATTCAAAATGTTGCTCTAAACCCCGTGGAAATGCACCAGGACAAAATTAAACCGTCCACTTCTGTTCCGCTTGAACCGATGATGAAAGAAGAAAAATGTGCATAGACGGATCTTTCGCATTAGCTGATTTAATCTCCTGCAAATTAAGGGAAAACTGTGAAAATCGGACTTCCGTATGACTGTACCTTAAGTTTGTTTTATCTGCGACGAAAAAACCAAACTTTGCTTCCGGCAGATCAAAGATTACATGCTTCGGATAGAGGAACCGCACAAACTAAGAGATACAGCTATCCCTCATTCGAGTTCACTTTATATCTCTGATTATTGTGAAACATGCTTTAAGGGAATAGTACGGATACTGTAATGAACCTTAGTAAAATCAAGATAACGGCGTTTGGCAAAAAAGTATGATTACCATTGTTAACTATGGCCATTTGCTGTTGAATTTTGTAAATCCTGCGAGTACATGAACCGAAATTAGAATCCCACATATCCCCTCTAAATAAGTGAACAGTAGATGAATGTGGGTAAGTTGAGACATTTTGTCCGGTCAACTGGATACCATACCGTACCTTATAAAGGATTCCGTGTATAGATCTTCGACACATAAAATTAGCGTGGCAAATGTAACGAATATCAGACGAGGACTGTCCTGAAAGTTAATCTGCCGGAGATTTCTGTTGGCCAAATAATTGTGAAATTTCACTTCTCCGACCACATACGTTCCTTTTTGTAATACCAGAAAGGAATTGCGTAACTGTTGCTAATGTTTCGAATTTAGCTTAGGAGATATTCATAAACCTTGTACGCAAATATTAAACCTGAAGGTTTTCACGATAAATCCAGACTTTCTACAAACCTCATTTTTTTTTCTCCCATCTTTCGACGATGACTTAGCCACGTCCAATAGGTTCAGTTCGTTTAAAACCAATTGTGCTGGTCTCAACAAGTTTAATCGCTGTCAGTGTAGATAGCAAGCCCGATATTAACAAAATGAGAAACGTGGATGGAGTTTTTTTCGGGAGGACAGCCAAGTAGGCATGTCTACAAATGTATATAAAAATACGTCTTTCAATTGCACGCAAACACGCACAAGCAAACACACACAACACAAGAACACAGGCACATGTGAATATGGTGTATTATTGATCTGGCTCATTCTTTACCGTGAATGCAAACCACAAAATGGTGGGGTTGCGCAATCACGGGGTTCCATATTTGTTTGTTGACACAGTATTTGTTCGCAAGTACAATCGTCTTAAGGTGTAGTCCAAAACAAATACATTTTACACTCGTTTGTTATATGTCTGTACCTCTGTTCTTGTTTTTATGTTGATTGTTATTACGCGGGTATTCAGTTGTGTCGAAGGACCTGAGCAGTAGACTGTCTAATTCGCATGCATTTATTAATAAATATGTGAAATTTCGTATAGGTTGTTTAGTAAAAACGAGCAACAATAAAACGCGCACGGAGATAGTCAGTATGATGTACACATTTTAGTAATAAATATTTTGCTTGCACGTGTGCATGTCTGGACCTGGACTGATGTATGCAGTTGTGTGTTTTGGTATATCAAATTAATAATTGCGACACCTGTCGAAACTCAGCACTGTGTTGATGAAAGCTTTTTTTGATCTGTCTACAATGCACACATACACACGCATTCGATCCGAAAGACCGCGGAGATATTTTTCTTTTTATTTTTATTCCTAATTTTTTGGAGGGAGGAACGAATCCAAATGTCCGACGCGATGCGTCTCCCAGCTAGGGTGAAAATACGAGACTGAGTATCTGTCAGTTCCATTTTGAATAAACTAGAAATAACTAGAATTACGCTGTCTCAGCATAGCTAGTAAGAAGCCGATATTTCTGTTTCAAACTTCTCCAATTTTGACCATTTATTACAAAGTATCACTGATATTTCGCATTTATATAACTCAAACATCTGGAATCGTGTTGATCTAATCGTATCCCTGCGGGACGGTTGTTCGACCCTTCATTAGTTATAGATATTGCCGTTTATGTTTCGTGGCGTGATTATAGAGGGCGGTGAGTTCATTTTCTGTAACCTGGCCGCAACCGAATGTCAATGGTTTTGTTTGTTTCTTATAAAACGGTTCTTGTTTAGAACGGCTTATTCAAGTGAGCAAACTACTAATAAACTCAATTTATCTCCTATGAGCCTGCCGAATTCATGTTTCCTCTACCCTATCGCATTCATGAACGCCACCAATCCCCAAGGGGATGACTTAGTGTTCGAAATCATTTCACATACTTCTACTCACATTTCTCGCTTCTTTCCACATTCGCCAGTGTCCAATTCAGCAATTGTGCCTCCTCCGTCCGGGATTCACAATGAGCCAACATCTAAGCGGTTCTCTTTCGCAGACTGTTGCTGGGGTCAAATTAAGATCACTGGCTAATCCCCAGGGCCGATTTCTAATCCTATTTAAATCTATCACGGAGTCAAAATCGTCCGACTTTTGTTGGAGGGGGATCGACCACACTGGCAACTCACCATTCCACAGTCAATATCCGGTTTATGTTCTGTCACGGGACTATTGTTGTTGGTAAGCCAGTTAGATACTTTTCTGTTCCTGAATAAAAGAGCTCATATGCGTATGCCTAGGTGCATGTGCGTATGTGTATGCATGCATGCATAACAGCGTGTGCGCGTGTGTCTGTGCTTCAGCCTGTGTCACGTCAACTGAAATGCAAAGAGCAATCGCATATTGCGGTAGCACAACAGGCCACCTCGGATAAGCAATCAACAAGCAGATTACGCGGTCAGTTGAGTTGCTATGAGATTCTCTGCGAGTGACATCTTAGCCTTACATCGAAATCCACGCGGGCAAAGAAATAACAGATCTGTTCGAAACCCCGGGAAAGATTTACTGCTCACGATTTTTTGTTCCCAAATGTTTTGTTTGTTATGCAAAAAACGGTGGCATTTAAACACAAGCACAAACACCGACACTAACAACCAGTACGTCTGCAAAGACGTTCTTTCTTAGTCAGTCAGAAAGCCAAAAATACCTGATGACTTATTGATACTCTTGTACATTAAGCCGGATGTGAACAGAATGGTAGAAGTTATGTCGTGTAGGACAAGTACTGCAGTGTATGGGAAAGAAATAAAGTCTGCTTGGGCAACACTACCTGTATTGGTTTCAATTGTAGGTAAATTGTTTTATCACATGAGATGGTTTCGATATTTTACCAGGACCATCGAACAGAATTCATTTACAATCGCCAAATAGAACTACCGCAACTCTGTCGTTTCTCACAAACAATGATTGCAAATATGCCGACGTAATCCGAATAATCATTCGCGTTACATCTACCCGATCTAAGCGTACATGATGTCTGAAAGCTGGTACATTTTTTCGTGCGAATCACATCAAGATCCGATACCCAGAATAGATTTTACGCCCTCACCATAAAACTGAGAAAACAAGGGACTATAGTAAATAAAGAGGAAACAAGACTTGTTGAAACTAGCATGCTTCCAGTTAGCTCCTGACTGCTGTGGCATCTGATCACTTTGTTATAACCTTTTAGATTTTCAATACGCGACTGTGAAGTGTTACACTCATGCACGCACATGTACTAATGTACTGTGTTGGCTTGACTACGGAATAAATGATTGAATGAATGAATGTTGAGTGAATGTCGGAAAGATGTTCGTAATCAATTTTCACTTGCTTGAGAGAAGGTATATGTGTGTGAGATTGAACGAATCTCCGTGTATGAATGGCTCTTTGGTCATGTTTGCATGTTCCACACTGGGGTTGCCGATATAGCGCATGTTACGCTTTGATATCTATCACCACGGCCGCTAAAATTGTTACTTTCCATGAATGCACATAATTCTTAGCGGTATCGGAAAATCGCACATGTGCTAATTCACGCACGCACAAACAGACACGTACGCAGGCGTAAGCTCTCTCCCTCTCTCTCAAAAACCCTCATTGAAGCACCTGTACATGTGCAGTACCTGGGCTGACCGTACGTAATAATACCGATTGTAAATTGCGGCAATTGCGTGAGATTTGAACTTAACTTTGTTCTTTTAAAGGAAGCAAATAGATAAACCCAACAAATTTTGTCCAAACCATGTCTGGTATCACTCACGATCTTTGAAAAAGACGGACACGAAATAACTAATGGTAACCACAATTAAGGATATCCCACGCTGTCTGTTGTCACGTTTTATATGCGTTTTCCACCCCACCTTTAAGTACACAAACGGTTGATTCCCATGCATGATATATCATCACATTGTCCGCGTACGGCTAGGCTATGATGACACTTTTATAGAACGAGTTTGTTGATGTACAAATTTGCCGCAAGTTTTGAGGAATAAAACAGTCCGCTCATGTTGGCATACAGAACAAACCCTATTTGTCCGACTGCTACGGTACATTTGCTAACGTTTTTTCATGGCCGTAAGTATTTGGTATATTAACCTTCAAATTATTTCCTGTTCTCTTTATTTGCCTCCGTCCTTATTTGTCACGTCACTTACCGTGAGTTTATTGTCAATTCCATCGGTTAGTCTGGTGGCAATTCTCTCCAGCTACAGCCAGTTCGAAGCACTATCAGTTATGCCTATTTTGAGAGGGAAGCAGATTATTAGTTTCTTGACATTCATTACTATTACTTGGCGCCATTCTTCCATTACTATTTTCCTTTGACTGTGTGTACTAATTTCATTTCGTCTACGCCGAAAAACTCCAACCATGTTTATCAGCAGCTGCCGTTTTTGCAAGGCTTAGAAAATTTGGTCTTCACCAAGCCCAGGTTTCAGACAACAAGTTTTATTATTTGCTCAGTGCTTCATCTCCACCTCTGTTCGGCCTCCTCCTGACCATTTTCCATCGGCCTGAACAGATCTCCAGTTAACACAAACACCATCATTTCGGTTGCCGAACACAGTGGATCGGCAAATTGCACCGTGTAATCTGTCAATTTTAATCTCAATCTATTTTTTTGATGTGTCCAGTTCTTCGATTGTCCGGTTACTGGCCATGTCTGTTACAAACTGTCGTTTTACCTAAGTCCCTCGAAGGTTATGCATTATGCTTATATTCGTCCCGAATGACATTTTCTTTTTGTCTGCTATAAACTGCTGTACTGTCTGTTCAGTGACAGATGTGCCACCGGTTGTATACACTAAGGATCCCATATGCATCATACAGATCAGAAATGTGACCTCGGTCAATTCGAGAACATTCTTGATCAAAATCAAGGGTCATAAAAGCTTGAATAATTTCATTTACTGCCAACGAACTTGCCGATGTTTCCATTGAGGAAGCATATTCCTCCCGTTCACGAGTATGAAGAAATTATGGTAGATGATCTGTAGTTATCCATACGAGGGATAATTCGCGAATACACTTGAGGAAAAGTTGTACACATTAACGAGATCCGAATTATTACAGAGTTGTGACAGGAAACTTGCTAACATGACGCCAATTGTCCACCAGGAGTTGCATTGCTCAGCGTTTCAGTCAAACATCCTGTAATAAAAAAGAAAGCTCAATAAAACAATTCGTTCCTTTGGTAACCTGTCGCTAAGATACCGAAACAAGGATGCAATCACGGCTATTTGGTGAGATACATGTGAGCTTTAGTAACAAAGGCAAAATATTTTTGGGTCGAGATTTATGGCGAGAAAGAGTTCATTTTCGCTGAAGCTTTTAACAATATGTGAAATCCATGTAGTTTGGGTTTCACTCCATTTTTATCTCAAATAAAGACAATCAAATCGCGTGAAAATAGATCATTCTTCGGTCCCCGATTACCAGTGTTTGCTCTTCACCAGGCGTTTGAAATGTAAACGTGAAATATTCTATATTTTACTGCCTCATGCAAAGATTTTTACAACAACAGGTTGCAGATAGTCTGTTAACAGAGGAATCTGTTCTGGTTGGTACTAAGCGCATGAAGTTCTCGCCTGTAACGAAATCAACCGTAAATATTGTACCGGTCAGCCGGCATATAAGGCTAGTCCATCATGGTTTGATGATGATTTGAATTCAGACTGGGTGACAGCAGCACATTTCAAAGGGTTGAAGTGCACTCATCGTTTGATGGATTTTACAATTTTGTACTGGAAGCAAACATCGTTATTCGTCTTCGGTTACTTTCCGCTCGGAACACGATCGCTACTTTGTACCAACAACAACAACAACAACAACAACAACAACAACAACAACAACAACAACAACAACAACAACAACAACAATTTAGAGATTTTGTTTTAGTAGTAGGAGATTGAATGTTTTCATGAAATAATTCACCGTGATATGATCGCTCAACTCACCATAAAGAAACCATGGAAGCACTGTACAGTTGTTTCATCCTTGTTAGGAATCATCAAAAAAAATGTACCAAGTAATCAAGCTGTGTAGGTCATATCGAAAGCCTTGGTCGTACTTAGGCTACCTGCACACAAGTGATCTATGAGTAGGGGTCGATCGGTCTGAGCTAGCGGACAGTAACCGTGCAAATCAGTCACGGATAGGTGCAAGATGATGTGGTGAATGAAGTTGAACAGGCGGTTCAAAGCGCGCCTGGTAGCGTAATGGCTAAGAGGTTCGACTCGCAATCGTTCGTCCAGAGTTCGCGTCCCAGTTCGGGCGAGGTGGATATGCACTGCTGACGATTTCTAACAAGGTTGAAATAGCTGTACAGTGCTTCCATGGTTTCTTTATGGTGAGTTGAGCGATGATATCACATGGTGAATTATTTCAGTTTAGAGATTTCTTTGAGACACAAACTGAGGATTAAGCAACCGAACCAATACCCAGTTTAGTCAACATAACAGGTTCACCATGGAATTTCTTTCATTATTCGTAACAAATTCAGACAAGAAAGTCAACGAATACATGGAAGGTAACAAAAGTCAGTGGGAACGTAAATGGTTGTCGAGTCCATTTAAAATTCCATGATAAGTCATCGGAAGTTTTTCGCCAGGCAAGGTAAACATATATAAAGAATGTATGAAAGTATGAATATTTGCTTTCATTAGTATTTTTCGCATATGTATGAAAAGAAAACCGAGTACGTCTGCCTGAGGGCCAGCGATAAAACGAAACCGGCTGTTTCCGGTGATGGTTGGGTCCTTCCATCTGCATACGAAACACACTATTGAAAATGATGTCAATTTAACTTTTGTATTCATTACAGATAGTTTCTTAACGCAGACATACCGTAGGAATGCATTCCACTTCTGCGTGAATTGACGTTTTATATTGAGAAAGGAGGGCTTGCTCCTTATTTCGTTCCTCAGTACCATTCATTAAGCAATAAATGGTTAATGTTTAAAGTTTATCTAACTATCACGTGACACTTCTCTGCCAACTGAGGTTGTTTTGGATCTGTACAATTAAATTTATTACGATCATATTAGAAAATCTCGTTAAACCTTGCAATCGCTTTTTCACATCGGGATCGGAATACATTTCCAGCTCATTTGCATCCTTCGCAATTCGTGCGGAAATTCCCCTTACTTCCTTTTTCTACCCACAAAATCCATCATATGCATTCGGTATAGGTAGCTGACTAATTCAGACGAATGGTCCGGAATGTGCACATATTTCGTCTACAGACTTTCTTTGCCACTTTCCTGTATCAGTATTCCAGCTAGTTACAGGTTTTAAACTTGTACCGAATGACTAGCCATACAGCTTCAATTTTCAACACAGTTATTTGCTGGAGTAATGGACAACGTGCATTGTGCATGCAAGTGAGTATGTGTGTGTCTCTGTGTACGTGTGGATGTAAGGGAGCGGAACCATCGCGAAAGCAGGACAACCCATTCATTTTGCGGGGTTCAGTTTCCGACGTACGGCGATTGCCTCCCTAGTACCCCTTATGTGTACGACTCCATCACGGCTATTTTGACCGTGAATTGATCCGATCCTGAGGGGACGTAGAATGGATGCTAGCTTTCCACTGCCTAATAGCAAGATGATGCCTCGAACTTAAGTGGCTCTTGAACACTACTTGACTCGTCCGAAAGTTGTACATTGGAGGGAATTAAGATGTATTTCCCTGGGTTACTTTCAGTCCTAATATGCCTCCCCGTCAATGGACATAGATGGTACCAATCGGCTTTGGTATTGTGCATACTGGACGGCAGAGAGCAGGAAAGTGAGGTCATGACATCCAGCATATGTACGTGTGCCCATAATGACCACCTATAGATTTGATCCGGAGCCGTGGAGACTTTCAGAGGGGGCAATTTTGACATGGGCTAAAGGGTTCGATTTTCTGTCTTCCGTCATGTTTGAAGAAACTCAACAGGACGTCCACTTGTAAAAAGCCGTGTCCGGGAGACTATCCATGCGGATAAGTTAGAGACTTTGGGGCTTTCTTCGAACAGTCAGCAAGTAAACAATTCTGACGACTTTCGCAATCAATTCAAAAGTCATCAGTACCAGTAAGATGTTCCATTTTGACAAGACATTATTGCTTTAAAATTGCTCACGTGACACTGGATTTGTGAAATACACGGAACCGAAAGATTTCCAGATCATTTTGATGGTTTAACAGTTGCCTTCATTCTACAAAGCACTATGCAAAAAAGGCGACTAGATGAGCGGAAGATCATCCAGGTGGGCCCTCCCAAAAAGAAGCTGTGATGCGAAAGGTTCACAATGATTTTGCTAGTAGGTTAGGATGACCTTGGTTGGCGCCAAAACACAATGTTTGGAAAATTCAGGCGAGTGTTTGAAGCCATTTATCAGATGCCGCACGCGGGTTATATTGCGAAAGTTTAAATCGAACCTTCTGCAGAGGTATTCCCCAGTGATGTTCCTTTCTACAAAGTTTTTTCTGGATTAATGGCTATACATCCTGATTTCGCGGCTTTCATTTACGGCAAATTGATCGGAGCCCATGATTTTTCAGCCTATACGTACAATAATAATAATAAACTACCTGTTTGAGAGTTGAGAATGTATAGCAGCAAACTTCTTTTCTATTCCCAGTAGTAGTTAAATACAGCACTTTTTAGGTATAAGAGTTGGGATGTTAAGGAAACGTATGAGTGGTTAGGTCCAAGAGCCCCGAATGGTTGACCAGTTATGATCCGGGCATTAAACATGGTCAAATTAATTAGCTCTCTACAGTGTGACTAGTCTAAGCGTATCTGTACTCGAATTGTCTTCTTAGTGTACCAACAAATGATACTTTAAAGTTCCCAAAAAAGAATGGAAAACCAGGTCGTGTTGTCTTTTGTCCATTCGAGTTCTCAGGGCCCAGGACGAAGTTCACTTTGATTTGTTATTATAGCACTGATGGATCAGCCAAAGTGCCGATACATTTTATGAGTAGGTTGCCGCCTTCCCGGATGTGTGGCTTTATCAATAAAAGGCATCGCAACTGTCCACTGTTTAACTAGTTGATCATTCTGCTAAACTCTGTTGATATCGAAACCCATTGCACGATGATGAATGACAATCTTCAGTATTCTTTAATTCAGTTTTCTTCGTTTCCTGATATTGCACTGGTCCCGTGATTAGCTAATACCGATAATATTTCACTAGGACTTTCGACTCGATACCTAACACCGCATACGCTTTTTCAGTCAAATGGAAGAAGCTTTCAACAAATTCCAATTCACTATCTAGAATCGTCTTGCATAGTAGCGACCGAATTCGTGAAAGTTCCGTGAAATAAAAGTAAAAGCTGTCAGTGCCACCAGCTCAATTCTGGAGCGTTTGATTTCCTTACGACTGTTATTCTGTGTTGTCCATTGAAATTGATCTGTCGAAAACGATTTTTTGGAGATAAATTCTAATGCGATTCCCAGTTTCCGGAGTCATCTTCCTGTCTTCATTTAAATAGTTCGGGGTTGGAGCTATTCCAGTACGTGCTAACAATTCCTGTCCCCTGGTCATTAAGATCCATTAGAGCGGGGCTAACATTTAGAATAAAACTATCACAACACTTAATTTGTTTTGAAATACAAAGAACTCATCGGCGATTCGACTGCAACGGCTTACTGATTTCTTTGAAAAATTTTTGGAGAATGCGTGTCAACGCTTCAGCAAATTTTTTCCCCAGAAATTTCCATTGTCCTTTCAGTTTGGTTTCAGACAAGCTAAAAGACATTTCAGTTCGTTTTCCAGTTTTCACTCTATTCCAATTTCATAAAACAAACTTCACTGATCAAAGAACAATGCAGATTTGTTAAAAACAATACCAGTCAAATCAAATTGTTGACTACGCCTCGTCCTGAATCAGCATACCAGGCCTCTCGGTGAACTGATCATGAATAGTTCCGAGTAGAAGAAAAACTATTAGCATTTTCTTCCGAATGGTGAAATGGCTCGAATGGTGATGAGGATTTTCAATAAGCAAAAATTCCGAGCTAGTTAAAAACTTCCTCTTAAACACATCAGAACCGTTATATTCGGATAATAAACTTGCATTAGTGATAGACACCCCAAATAGATTCATGACGATAGCAGACAAAAGTGATCATACTCAACCCCATCCCCCGGTTTCTGGCTGATAGGCTGGTCCCTTCTGCTTGTCTCGTTTAATCGGACGTTTGTTGGCTGTTTCAAGCGGTCAAAGGCATTCACATCACTGCGTTGATGTATAGCACTCACGTAAATAAGTACACAGGCAGTACGATAGACAGATAGACAGACAATCTGAAAGTTGGGCAGAAAGATACGCGTTCACAAATCGCCACCTTTTGTCTGATATGATTTATAAACAAACCGGACAATCGGGAAAGTTGATTATGATTTCCGTTAACTCTGTTTACTTTCTCCTGGATAAGTTTCGATTGGTGCCGTTCTTTTTTTCACTTCACTTTGTCAGTGCCGCCTTTCGGCATTATTGACAACCTATTGAGTTGGGTTAGACTGAATTAGTTTGACAAACTGGCGAACTAGCGGGGAATGTGCACCATTCAGTTCGACTTTAGACTTCAACTCAGTTGTTTTGTGCTGGTGGTTGGGGTGTGTGCGTGTGTCCATGTGACTTTCATGATGCTTCCTCGTGGATAGAATACAACGAATTGAACAGCACCATGCATCGTACCACTGGTATCTTAGTCAACATTAGAACTATCACCGCTGGTCCGTATGCATTTAGTATGGAACCACGAAAGCGAAACAACTTCGTCGACACAGGATTTACGTGAAGAGATTAGTTAGCTAGTGGCTTTTTTAATTCCAAGTCGCGTTCTAAAATCTAAGTCCATCAAAAAATTAGTTATTGTAGTCCTGATGTGACATCCTCCTGTGTGACTGACTCCGGTAATCGAACGTTCGTTCGAGTGGCATTAAATCAGCGAGTGTGTTTATTGATGCTACAGGAGTCGGAACTGCAGGTTTATAAATCCTTTTGATATCAGTCTTATTAGAAATTTAGCACATACCAGGACGGGCCCCTAAGTGTAACCATTAATGAAAGCTGCTGCATGCATATAGCCAAACTGATTTGAAGGTTGGTCTTGGATAGTTGAGTAAAAACTGTATGGGAATCTCCATTACGCCCCTTTAATGACTTCTTCATCCAACCTACTTCTGATAAACAAGGAGAAATTAATGGGAAGACCAAATCTAGATTGTACAATGCCTTCTGTATATGTCTTAACACTTAGGTTGAAAGTAATTTTTTTAAGTATATAGGACATTGGACGGTCATGTAAGGACTGAAAGCTGTATAACCCAGTCTTCTCGAAAAGGGTGTGTCTGAGCATCTATCCTGGATGCATTTCATGATGCGGGCAAATTATTTATAGTTATTCACAATCGCCCCGTAGGTTACGTTTAACTAAATGTGGAAATAGCCCTCTCCTATAGTCGATAATTTTAGCGTCAAAACCGGCTTTCGCTGAGTGAATAAAACTGAGAACAGTGCGAATATAAAGATGTTTAGGTAACAGAGCACTCAACTCATAAACAAGGTAAATTACAAAAATTAAAACACCATTCTTGTGGTTCCCATAGCTATACTGTTATCCAATTTCTCTGTACATACTACTTATATTGCTTCCCGTATCCTCTTTAAAATCCCTGGGTATCAATTTCCGCGAGCTTAGCATGAGCAGGAAATCCAAACGCTTTCGTTCCCTCAGGTTCTGCTAAATCAACGCAGGTTACCGAAGATAAGCATTATGTATCTCCGGCACGCTCTATTCCTAGTGGTTGAACTATTCTCGCGGGAAGGCGGCGTCCAAGATTACTTAGCTATATTTCCCTAGTATGTAACTACCTATCTATCTATCTTTATTGATCGCCACATGCCACTAAATCAGTTGACATTTTTAACTAGCAATCTAAAGCAAACAGGACCACCCCCACCCAAGACAAACTGGGAAACGAAAAATCTAAGGCACCTTAGAGCGCAGGAGGGTCACATGTGTTTATCGGATAGCACGCAGTAGTGATTACCTTGCTCAAACGCTTGTGTGTGTGTGTGTGTGTGTGTGTGCATCTGTTTGTCCTAGCGTGTTGCCCCGAGGAGAGACAGCGAAGGCCATTTATCATGATAAATTACAAGGCATGCTTGCCAGATCGGTTGGGCGCGTGTTGTCAAACGGTGTGTTGTCTGACGAACCGGACGGGTTAGCTCCAGCACCCACCTTTTCTGTTTCCCACTTCGCCAGTGCGTTCACAATCGGGAATATATATGCCATTATCCCCAATTCATAATGTTCCTTTCACGTCTCTTCCCGCCCTCTCCCTACATATTTGTTAATATGACTCATGGATGGAGGTGTGCATACATTTCGAGGGTGCATGCAGGTGGACCTATGCAGATTGTGCCCGCATGACTTTCTTCCGTTATCAACGCTCTACTCACGGCTTTAACGATTGTCACGCGTTCATGAGCATTATTGTTCAAGGGTGCTAGCGGTCGTACACAAGCGTGTGACTGTGGCAGACCCGGACAAGGGCGTTGATGCCAAACGTGGCACTTTTCCCTTATTCTGACGGGCGGAGAAGCCTAACCGGGTATGGAGGAACAGCCGTGAAGATATATTTGTGCATTAGTGGATAAAACAAAAACGACGTTTGACGTCCTATTTCCACTAGTGTAAAGATGAATTTTCGTTTGCTTAGAAAGCAGAAGTTGTTACTAATGGACCAACAAAATTGAAGTACGGAGACACCCTTGTTATTTGTATTCTTGTATTTACCCCTAGGTATATCATAAGGATTGACTGGGCTGGTGTAAATGATAGTATATATATATATGTATATATATATATATATATATATATATATATATATATAAGCAGGAAGTAGTATCTGGATGCGTAAACAAAATTAGCCCGGGAGCACACGACCGGTTTCGCGGTTATTGTCGCTCGTCAGGTATGCGTACCCGATGCTCTCTTGTCTAAACATCCACATACTTGTACACTCCGAATTGATTGATATTTCTCACCAGAATCGAATCTGTAGCAACAGGAGTGTGCATGGAAGCTCTTCGTCGAAGAGTCCACAGAAGAATCACAACTGTGATTCGTTGATAATTCTTTGTCAGTTGGGCTGAGCCAACCTTAGGAACGAGGGCAGAATGCCCCAGGATATATATATATATATAAGCAGGAAGTAGTATCTGGATGCGTAAACAAAATTAGCCCGGGAGCACACGACCGGTTTCGCGGTTATTGTCGCTCGTCAGGTATGCGTACCCGATGCTCTCTTGTCTAAACATCCACATACTTGTACACTCGGAATTGATTGATATTTCTCACCAGAATCGAATCTGTAGCAACAGGAGTGTGCATGGAAGCTCTTCGTCGAAGAGTCCACAGAAGAATCACAACTGTGATTCGTTGATAATTCTTTGTCAGTTGGGCTGAGCCAACCTTAGGAACGAGGGCAGAATGCCCCAGGATATATATATATATATAAGCAGGAAGTAGTATCTGGATGCGTAAACAAAATTAGCCCGGGAGCACACGACCGGTTTCGCGGTTATTGTCGCTCGTCAGGTATGCGTACCCGATGCTCTCTTGTCTAAACATCCACATACTTGTACACTCCGAATGGATTGATATTTCTCACCAGAATCGAATCTGTAGCAACAGGAGTGTGCATGAAGGTTTTTGGCGGAAGGGCCAACAGAAGAATCAAAACTGTGATTCGTTGATAATTCTTTGTCAGTTGGGCTGAGCCAACCTTAGGAACGAGGGCAGAATGCCCCAGGATATATATATATATATAAGCAGGAAGTAGTATCTGGATGCGTAAACAAAATATATAAATTGCTCAGTTCTATGGATTGGACATTCCTAACCCATTTGGAACAATCATCCAATCTCATGCGTATGCGAAACATACAACTCCCAGAAACACACTGTTGATCCATCCCTGCTCGCAGCATACAGATGCAATTCTGATGGAAAACTATCGTTGTTGAAGGGCTCAAACGGGAACATAAATTGACGGAGGAGCACGGTTCACGCATACCTTAACGTCATTTATGACTGCGGTGTAATTGTCAATCAGCTGAGCCTTAGAGCAGTTTAAATCCCCATTCATAAATATGGGAAAAGTAGTGTGACTCCCGGGTGGACTAAAATAAACTAACCAGAAGCCAAATGTTTTCGGAAGAACGCCCGTGTTATGCTCGTATTAGCGTGTAAGTTTAACATGGAGTAAAATTTTTACATAAATGAAATGAAGTACGATCACGTCCATTTGTGCGAAATGGGTTTGGACTGCAGCAATTGTAAAAATCTTACTTTATATTAAAAGTATAGCACCAGCAAAGGTATACATAAGAAACTGCTTCGACAAACAGCCCCCTTCCGCCTAGATTTTGCAAATACTTTTTCTTTTGACTGTAATCCTGTCCTCAGAACGTTTTCACCCGCGGTGAACGAATCATACATCTGTATTTTGTGCGGACAAAGTTCTATTGATTTTTGACTACATCATACATTAGATAAAACTTCACCGGATGAAGACACTCAGAGATTGCGTCATAAAATATGACGAAAAGCACAAAAATAAGAGGATTATTAAAACCTCGTGCTACTTTCCTCCCACCAAATAAGTATTTCGGTTTCATATTGCAAGTATTATAAAGAGAAAAGAATGAATGATTTTTGGATATATTCTACGGTACTCATCTCCGTTACTGCATCCAGGTTGTGGGCTCAGCTTCCAAAAACCTTGGGTATATGTAGCATTGAAATCGCACTAACCCTATGCATCCATGGGGAGATGCACGTGATCAGTTCGCTTCATCGCCAAATTGTTTGTAAAGGTGTTAATGTTCTAAGGTCCCCATAGTGAAACAAAAACCATGCTACTGCTTTCTCATGATGAAGCACTTTTACGCAATCCCACGCGTTAATTGACAAAACGTTAACTAAATGGGCGAGAAGAGTGAATTCCATTGATTATTAGCCCCTGCTTAGTTTCCCCGGTGTGCATCTATTACAAGTTCGACGAGCCATGCGGCTAACATCCTGTGTCCTCAATTCTGTCTTGACATTCAATCAGTGTTCTATTTGCACACGAACTGATTTATCTATAAAACATACCACTTTCGTGTAATAAGCCCTAAACAATACCGCTGTTCCACTTGGGAGTTCATGTAACCCTAGGATTGGTCTTACACGGCACAAACTAGTGGTGACGTAATCTACCTCATGATCTTGTAACGATGTCGTGCTTTTGTTCATCGTTACCCTGGTGACCGTGCTTTCGTTAACTGGGAACCGATGTTATTTAAGCTTCACCGTCTCCGAGGCGTTTGCATGTGTGCATTGGTATGTGTACGACTGCGTTTATACATGTGCAGTCAGGTAAACCAAACAGATTGATTACTGTCGCTTCTATTTTGCGCCTCACTCATCCCGTTTGCTAGTAAGACAGCTAACAGCAACTTATCATCCCGAATGGTATGCACCCAATTCATGATAGGAGTTTGGTTCCAATAGTGACCGGCCACGAAGATTCGAAGAGAATTCGATACCGTTATCTTTCTGCTAACGTTCACAGAAGCTTATGTTGCTTTCCGATTTAAAGAATTGACTAGCATGGAAAGGATAGCGACGAATCATACTCGACCAGCGATGTTTATGCTGGCATTTAGACAGCATAAGAAGTGCAAAAATGTGATTGGAGGAAAACTATTGGAGAACGAAATTGACAGATTTCTGCTAGTTCGAACATATCTTCTTGGGGAATTTTGGTGAAATGCACGGTACTGCGAGCGTGACTGACGGTATGTGTGGTGAGTCCACAACTTTATTCTCGTCTAAATGTTGCGATTACACGACCCACAAAACTATTCTTTGCAAGTAAATGCGTCATCCACCGTATTCCACCCTCTTGTAATTTGGTTTTCTTACGCAACCGCTCACTTCCAAGATGGACGCGATGAACGACCGTCTGTTTGGGAGAAGCGATCTAAGTGCACTGCGGGTTTGTCTTATCAAACCTGTCTGCGAATGTACACGTGTAGAATGGTTGATATTAGTACGAGGATAACCTGCACATTCACTCATTTCGGGAATAAGTAATTCCACTGAGAAAAAAGCTATCCAGAAAGTAGCACTGCGCATGCAAATTCGTGCATACCATGTACCTCCCTCTCCTCATATGCATGCTCGTTGGTTCACTAAGCGATCCGGTACAAGTTGAATAAAACGCTCAAGATTAGGGTCATTCTGGTTCTAGATTTAAACAAGTCAACGCACTCGTATCGACGGTTAGACTCCGATACATCACTAATTTTTGATTCCACCAGTACAATTTGTGAATTGCTATTTGTTTTGTGTGTATGTGCGTGTGTTTGCACGTCCTAATATGTTTGCATGCATAGGTGGTCGCTCAGTTTCTAATTATGCAAAATGGTTTTTTTGCGTGGATCAAAACCGGCATTTCGGTTTTCATTGACCTGTCCAACCGTTCCACTGAACGAACGACTTCAGTCACGGTCGGCCAATAATTTCCGAAAGTGAAAAGTAATCATTAGCAACTTTGTGACTATTTTTTCGGTCTTTTATTGTGACATGATCGAAATTACCTTTCGGGAAAATGCATTTCCGGGATTAAAGTTGAGATAAACGAGCTAATATCTATGAACCCAACAAACAAAACTATGAAGAATCAACTTTCCAGAGGAAACCCGTCGAAATGAATCATTTTTAACATTTTACTCATCCATCGAAAATTAACATCAAATGTTATCTACAGAATTAACCAAAAGCAACACTGTCCATAGTGAGTGTTACCGGCCACGTTTTCGAATGCCATGGTAAACGTTTCTGCAGACAGGTAACTAACGAAGTACATGTAGGAATTAGAATTCCTGTGAATTAGCTCCCGTGAATTTTTATCCAGTTAAGTCTTTAAAAACGGCAACTATAACAGCTTTTTTGGGTTATTCATATTCTTCAATTCACCCAGACCGGATGCATTCAAATCGGACGCTCCTTCCGTCTGAATCCCCAATCTGTATTCAAGTAGTCTTGTGCACATGATGGTGATATCTTGATCCGGTTCATCGTGGAGGGCAGATATCGTCGAACGATGGGATGGGAGGCACTTGATCACTGCCTCGTGATATCCCGTCTTGTACTGCGTTACTGCTTGTTGAGTGGCATTCAAAAGAATGTTGTCTTATTGCTAATGAACTATTATTAATGGTATAATCGAATGTCAGAAGGCGTCCGTCCCATTGATATGGAGGGATTTCATCGTGCAGCTATTCAACAAATCCACCTTATTCCATGAAGTCAGCGTAACGAAAAACTAAAGTCAGTTTCAATAACTTTACACAATGCAGCTTGAACAGAAGATTATTTGTTAGTGCGACGGGTCCACGCAGAAAATGTTGTCATCCGTAAGTAATAAGTTAGATAAAAGCGACCGAATAACTTTATCGATGGTTACTTGATGTGTAGCGACCAGAAAAATGGACATTTCTGGCAAAACGTTGTCTCATTTTCTTCGATACCTTCAACTTGCTCGCTCAGACACGAATAAAATGATCGAAGGATATTCTACGGACCAAAGCAGAATGCAATATGGATAAGGGAAAGTTCGTCCTTGTGACGGAGATGTTGCCCTAGCAACGGAAAACGCCATAACAAAACGATAGTTATTCCGGAAGAGGCTCTACACTGCAATCCACCGCAATTTCGCGGGTGGATTAACTTGATTAGTGTATTTATTTCAAACTGACCTAAGTGCGATGAGAGTGAGAGTAGCACTGAGGTACTTTGCATGCATTAACACTCCACAGCCATAATTTTGCCAAGTTCGATAATTTCATCGGACGCCAAGAATGAAAAACCTAGCATATAGGATAAAACTGATTTCGTATTCGACTTGCTGGACGTCGTATCAGAATGATCAAATAAAACGGACCGCGGCAGAACCATAGATTACCCTTGTTAGTGAATGTTGTGTTTCTTGCAACGTACGTCCTCGGTTGTTGCGACTAAATTTTATTTTATTCTCCCTAATCGAATCGTATTATATCGTGGTTGTGACCTACAGATGGCGGCTTAAATGAAATGCAGACTACATTTCTAACATTAACTTGTTGAGTAAGATCGAAGCCTACAGCCTACTGTTGGGATGCCTCATGACTTTCGGCTGAAAAATGTACATACAAACTCAAGTATTTTGTTCCTTAAACTGTTGCATACTGGGATGGCAAGTGTTTATTTGACGTTTGTTACATGAGTTTCGGCAAGTCCTGTACTGAAAACAACGTGTGCTGCTCCGGTTCGGTTATTACACTCTCGTCCCGACAGCTGAACCAAACCGTCAGACGAAAGTTGACACCTGGTAACAGGCAGTGTAATCTCCTTATCATACATCTCGGCTGGCTTGCTTGCTCGCATAAATTCGCATCCAAATTAGGAGTATCACAACTGTCAACAAGATGAACAATTAAACAAGCAAACGTACAAGTGTGCACGTGTATGCGTGTGCTTTGAGGGTTGAACGAAGCACGAGGTAGTTCCAGTGAATGAGAGTAGGTGAGTGCAGTGGAGTGTTAGTGAGTGACTGCAATGATTGAGAAAAGATACGATGAAGTAGTGACAGTTTAGCCGCAAGTGCACACATTGCCGTACAATCTTTGGCAAAGAGTAGATAAACCCATACTTTTTCAGTTCTAAGTATACGGCTGACATCTCTCATAGAGGGGAAGAACTACGCTTGTCAAAGAACTGATGTGTGTTTCTATGTATTTTTGAATGTGTATTGAATGTGGTACAAATATTCCCCTAATAACCTTCAAATTCATTGAGGCCTGATTCCTGTGGTTAATACGATCTCCGGGGCGGCATGTTGACAAGTGAGTCCCTGTCGGAAATGAATGGTTGCATAGCTTCGGTCCGTCTCCGTTTTGTTGCTCACTATAGATCTGATCACAAGCTTAACTATGTCGAGCTTTGTAATGTTGACGTCGTTGTACCCAGGACAAACAATATTGGTTCTGTTAACTGACGTCACATTTCCTACCGCTGTGGGTAACAAAGTCTGTTTGTTTATCATGCTTGAGTAGATCAAAACGATTTTTGTCATACAGACTTACTTCATTTCTCATATACCAGGTAATTTTTGCCTTCGAAGTTTCTCATAATTTTGACTTTGAAAGTGGCGGTCCAACAATCATTGTCAAAGTAAACAAAAATGCATAAGGTCAACCGGTAAGTCACCATGATCTATTATGGTGCCTTAGTTGCACAAGATAATTGCATCAGATGAGATTCGTCTTCATTTTGCATGAAATATGTATCAACTGAATCACACAATGGTACGCCGAGATTAAAGTTTTCTGACCAACATTCAGGAACACAAAAATGAAAATTTACGTCATTCCTCTTGTCTGATACCCGGTGACCGGATTGAAACGAAAAAGACAGGTTGATGTGCGTGGGCAAGACTCGACAGGGCGTAAATAACAATTACTTTCATGAGCTGCATGTCCGACAGGTTACCATCGAGGATTTTTAACAGGAACGCTTGCCTTTAGGTTACCGGTATCCTTTTTTATGATGCGAGAAATATAACATATAAACAGATTTATTAACAAAATACGATGCATCTTCTCATTTGAGATATACTAATCTACTGGGCTTTTAGTTACTTAGCCAATTAGTAGATCAACCAGCCGGTTATCTTATCTCACGAGCATTTGTGTTTTACAAACTTCACTTTCGTACCTTTCGTAATTTATTGTTATCGTTCAGCGATCTTTCCAAGTAAAACTGTTTGGCCATGGATAGCATAAGCTTCGTTGGTCGTGTTTTGTTGGGTTGGACTTTGGTTGTAGATTGTTGGTTCCGAAATGTGCATCGTTTTCTTTTCGTCTTTATTCCCCCCTCCATTTCCGCCAGACGGCGGTAAATTGACAAAGCTGTCGGAAAATAACAAATTCCCCCAAATGACACAGTTGAAACTTTGCGGCCACTGAACAGACGCAACGCACACCTTTTGACGACTGGAACATTTCAATCAACTTTGGTAAAACCAAAAGCAAACCCTATTTGGAAGCCGTCCTGATTCCGAGACCCACTCCACCACGGGCACACATCCCAATCTTTGCTCTGGGAACAGCGGTGAATCCGGACGAGTGAGGCACGTCAATATTTGCGCACTTATGAAAGAGGCGGAGCAGATGAATGAGAACAGTCGGAAACTGTCAACACCCAAACACACAGACTACCAAGCATACAAATTCCCACAAACGAATTAAGGAGAAACGAAGCTGTGGATCGTTGAGAGTGCGCATGGCGTGGGTATCAGACTGTATCAGTGAGGTTTGTATGACTATACTAGTTTATGTTCATTTCCCGCTAAGTTTATTCCCCATTTTGTGCGACCGGCTTCCCAACCGATGTGAAACAGATCAAAGGCGAACATGTATCCATCTGCCAATATTTGTTCATTTATCCAACTCAACCTCACCTCGCTTTTTTGCTCTCATGAAGTTCGTATAAATCAATGAATGGGCCGGAGCAGATCTACTTTGGAAGTAAGTATTTTCTAGCAGAGGTTCTCTTCCATTATGCGAACCGGATCTTCATGAAGTTGTATTTCGTACTGGACAACAGTTCCAGTCTGTCAGAAATGAAAATAACGGGAACTAATGCACATTGTCAGCAGTATTGTAATGACACTAATACTAAACAGCTTCCAACCAACCACAAATGTTGTTTAAACCCGCTTCATATCACACTGAGTGTGTGACTGCTGTTTAAAACATACGGTGAAAAGCAAATTGGTTCTATTGCACTTAAGCTATGATAACAAATGTGGTCGTTGATAAACCCGAAAGTATCATATTTTTGAGTTTCAGGCCTGATCAATAAAAATCGTTATTCATTTTTGAAAACTTCTTTTCCAGTTTATTAATATCGTGATTGGCTATCGATGGGCTGATGGGCTTTAAAAAAATACGAAAAAATCCCTTTCCCGTGCGTTGTTCAGCTCTTTCTGTTTGCGCCACAACCACGACTCGAAGGATTTGATTTCAATACGAAACGGTAAAGTTATTCCCGCATCTTTAAAATGTTCCTTCTGGTGATGTATTTCAATTGAGGAAAGCATACGAACAATTTAGATTCTATTTTCCGGTCAATTTTTCCAAGCGTATTCAGACCACCAGCACCTTCTTGTCTAAAGGGTATATTTGCATGAAAATTAATAATACTGATTGCAACTAACGGGGGGAAAAACAGCTAGCCAAGAAAGGATACTGCTGTCACGATTCCGATTTTCCTCTTTCCTTTTCCTGCCTAGTCTCAGTCATTCATCATGACAGCAACAATGGTTTTCATTTCCGAGAGTCCAATAATTTTGACAAGCGGCGCGACTGACCAATCGACTGGACGTGTCCACTGTGTTTGCAATTGAGTTTGGTTGGATTGTTCATCTTGCGTGCAGATGAACAGAACAATAAAATATTTAAAAGAGATTAGATTGGTTGCCCAGCGACTGATTACGTGAGGTCACTAGGAAATAGAAATTGAAACAACAAGGTCTTCAGTCGATTTCAGACAGACAATAATGTTAGCCCAAATGAAGCCCGGCTTTGGGCCGCCAACCCAATTACCGATTCATGCGCATGCGTATACGACTGGATTTCAGCTGAAATCAAACATCAGTTCTCAGATATTTTCGAGATAACTCAGAAAAACTGATCTTTCTCAAAAACTAGTACATGCTCAGAAATTGTGACTTAATGATGGGGTTGGCAATCAGTATGTCTTATATTGCGTACGCGATAACAGGCCCCAGTGAGATACATGAACTTTCATGCGCATGGAAGAGAGATTTTTGCCAGCCACTTCGATGACATTTTCGGATTTTTCGACCAAAATCCTAAGTAGAGTAGGGACAGATATGGTGGGGATTTATTGATACACAGGAGCTGTGTGTCAACGAATGTGATTGCCAATGCATACCTAGGTATGGTTTTAAAAAGCTGTTCAGTTCAAAACAGAATCCATAGAAGCGCCATGAACTCCTGGATGTTAAACGTCTAGGGCTAAACAGTCAACACTGAAATCGAAGAAACAATACAAACAAAACCAGATGGCACAGACAGTAAAATTTCGATATTCCGATTAATTACTTGTCGGTATTAAAAATGAGGTACAGAGTAACACCAGTTATCTTGTTGACAACACGCCGTTGCATGTTCAACGAAGCCGTACGATGGTGCAGGCTGAAGAATGAAGAGAATTCATCACTGAAGTTTTTAACTCACTCAATCTTCATCCTCAGAAAACTCATATAAGAGAATTAAACGTTACCAAATGATGGGGTGTCTGACGCAACGAGGCAGAACGTTCACACCGGAAGGTATCAAGTTTTAGAGCTTACTGATTTGATTCGACCCACTGGTGTTCATTTGGACCACTGTGCGGTTTTCTGCAGGTTACCTCCCATAACCAGTAGTACTGCCCATTTGGTAAATATTGTACACTTGAAAACGTATAAAATTCAAAATTGTGGCTTATGGATGTCGGTAACCGAGGTTCGAATTCCCCCTGATTCGTTCAATTCTCTATTCGGCATTTCCATCGTGACCGTAACCTCTTCCTGGCAATGTCATACGGCCGTTATGAAATAAGTAACAATGAAAACTTTTTAATATAAAAAATGAAAATGATGCCCTTAATGTTATCATTATTATTAGTAGTAGTATTATTAGGAACTGTGTCAAGACCAAAGGTGATCAGGCAGGTGGTAACTATCGTAACCAATTCAGTAATCAAATCTTTGTCCGAGCATATTCTGCTCGGCGATTCAATGTGTAATCGAATGAATGCTAAAATTAATTCGTTCTCAAACTTTGGAACAAATGTGACTGACAATCCTTTTCGATTCTCACAAGATTTTGTTCAACAGCTCATCGCTTATTATTCACACTGGCATTTACTGCTATAGAGATCATCGAGCTGCCTGTCCCGAACTATATTGTTGACAAAATGTATCGTGTCGTCCAAGTAAATAAGTTGGTATTCGTGCATGAATACGGACGATTTTAACGGACTTCATGAAGCAAGTGCTTATGAATATGGTTACCCAATTTCTTTCACGGACGCAGTCCATTTTTAACCAAACTCATCATCGACATCGTTCGATAACAGGGTGTGTTACGCTCTCTGACAATCTGAAGTTGTGGAATAATCGAATGGTCAGTTTTGACTAAATCGGTCAATATGTTTAACACACCCAATGCGATCTTTAATTTAGGGTATTTGGATTCATATTCTGTGTGCGATACAATTTAATGCCTCTTTTTGGTATACTGAGTTTGCACATCACTAAGGCCAGTCTGTGTTAAACATACACTAGTTGGTGGCAGATGAATTAGCTGAAATGGCCATGACTTCAAATCACATTGTTCGCCTTTCTATAAGCAGTCTCTTTTTTTCTCATTGAGGCGGCAATCGTGTTTACATTAAACCATTTCTGGTGAAAGCGAATGCAACGATTCGAATTTCATCAACTGGACATACTTCTTTTTCGCTGTTTTGTATGCTCTTTCCTCGATGCTCATAACCGAGCGAATTTATTTATTGAAACAGAATTGGACAGCATTTAGAAAACGCTGTTTTCTGTCATTTGCACTGGGAAACACATATCCAATGCAAGTGCCGAACTTTATTCCCCAATCTCTTGCAACCTTATTCACGATGGCTAATTATCTCCATCAGTTTAATTAGCTGAAATTTTTCCCCTCATAATAATCACAGGTATCCCCGCTGTTTTTTTCATTATAAGCAAAGATTTTACAGTTTGCGGGTGTATTTATTTCCAGACTAACAAATGACAGTATACACCGCACATTCTCCGCGGATTACCAATATTTTTTTTTGTTCCTGTGCAAGAATATCTGTTTCTTACCCTTCTTCGACAGCTGGAAAAATTTCCTGCCGTTCACTTTCATGTTCAAACCTTATGACTTTTAAACTTATTTCCAAGCCTTCGTTGGATCGACTAGTCCACGGTCACTTTTTGCCCCATTCGAGAAACGGTTGAGCAATGCTCAATGGAAATGTCCGTACCGGAGTAACGGTAATATTATAAACTACTTTTAAGTGGCCAATATTTTGTGAACGGAGGCTAATCTTGTTCAAGGCAGAATCAGAACCTGGGAAATTAGATTGCCCTGAAGGAATAATCCCGTTAGCCTAGAATGACTGTGATTTTGTGTGAATTACCTGATCGCATTATTAACCACGTTACGCTAGTCTACCTGCAGGATGGCCTTGCAAATCATTTGTTAGAACGCGTGACTGAAGGTCCCTTTTGATCATGAGAACCAGGCGGAACCGGAAGGAGAATGGTGTTGTCAACGCAGTCAAAACATGCATTTCAGAACCAACAACGACCTCTTTCATTACACACGCCATGTATACACTACCCATATGCACACACACACACACACACACACACACAAAGCATAATAGAGATACCCCGTGCTGGGACTGAACTGCACTTCTGACCTGCTCTCTCTCTCTCTCTCTCTCTCTCTCTCTCTCTCTCTCTCTGTCTCTCTCTCTCTCTCTCCTATTCAAAAGCGCATATGCTCTTCGCTTGGTCGCTCTTTTAAGAACGTTGGACACCAAAAGCCTTCAGTCAGTCGGTCAAACATTGCAGCCTAACATTTCCCCATTCAGCCCGACCCCTTAAATCGAGTCGATGTTCTGTATTGTGTGGAAACCTGACATGGCGTTGGAGATAGTCTGTCATGTTCTAAGCACCAGATTAATCTATGACAGTACAAACATCAGAAGAATAAGGACCGTGTCTAGGCAAGGGAAGTCACGTATGTGAAAAGTATGTGAAAAGTATGCGAAAAAGATGAGTGGATACGCAGTCAGCAAAATGCTTATTCTTGGCTAAAGATCAAACTGATCGTTCTTCTCTCCGGTACTGAGCATTAAACAAGTAACGGAAGCGATCCAAATCGACTTTGTCTGCTTCCCTAGGAAGCCATTTCCATCCATCAGTTTGAATTTTTCTTGAAGTGTTCCTCCTCGTGTTTCTTTGGTTTTGTATCCGAAATGGAAAAGGTGAATAGGTTAACATTACTCGTTCTACTACTTACTATTATGAACATCAGCGATATGGAGCACGAGTGAACCCAACTCCGCGGTGGTGAAATAAACCAAGTTTAGCGGTCCAGAGGACTTTTTCATCTTATCCGCTGTGCACCTGCGGTTAGTGGTTCTATACCTCAATAAGTATGAACCGAATCTGCGTTTACAGTCACAATTGGCACACATCCCACCATCTGAGTTTTCCTGAAGCGGCCATCCGGTAAGGTGATTGGAACATCAGCAATTGTGGAGCATGTACAACCTAATTAGTAACGGAATGATTGCACGTTGGCATGACTATTTGAGGTGAGCCTTGTATGTGGGTCAGGTTGTCATTAGTTCTCCCTTCGGTCGGGGTGTGCTGTACACGTTGATGGTACGAACAGCCTCGTGGCATGATGGTCTTGGGCGTACTATGACCCCAGAAAAGGATTCATTCCTGCCCAGACAACACACACGCATGCGGTAAAGGAGAAAAGCAATTTAGAACGCATACCGACGAAGGTCGAACTGGTTAGTCAGTCAAGATGTTGGGAAACACCGCATTTTAGCCGCTTTGATAGGTAGGATTCAGGCTAAAGCCGTCAGCCCCACTGCTCCGCCTCTGTGATACTGTCTAACGTGTTGAGAATCTCTTCACTCACATATCCAGACGGAACACATCCTTGGCACGTGTTCGGAGATCGTATTTAGCCGTTTTGGAAATGTATGTGTGTGTGTGTGTGTGTGTGTTGAAGGTGGGTGGGTGCGGGTTAGGGGTCGACAAAAGCTTTAGGACGAACAGTCGACCATGTCAGGCTCGGTACTATATTATGGGAAGGGGGGTTGTACCAGTGAAGTACATTCCCAGCTGACAGGCGAAGCATCGAACCCTCCTACTACATCAAACAATAGTGTTCGCCGCTTGGATGATGGTGATGGCGTTAGTGATGGTGTTAGTGTTGATGGTGTTTGATGAGTGCAGTTCGCTGATGATATATGTATGTGCGCGTGTGGCTAATGCAAGCAACATAATAAGGGAACGGTTGTTCCGATATCTCCACCCCCTTTTTCTCTGTCTTAACTTCGACTGTTCAGCCTGACTAAAGCTGTTAGTTTACAAAACACAAAATCTCCATTCTGAAGAACGGTAAGTCAGCTTGTTACAACATTCGATACCCAAATACACGTGCACATGTTAGTTTCACATAGTACACTAACGTCCCGGATTTCTATCAACGTAAAGAGTTGAGACCATATAATGATCGTTCACGAATGGTTCTAATTACGCAATGCATCAATACATATACAAGGCACCTTTCTTGGAAGCTCAGTAAAAGCATGGGCATGGGAACCCTTCGCTCAAAATACCTACGAAAACGCATACAAGCCAACAGACTGACAGCAATCACTGCCATCCCTAAGAGACAATAGCCTTGGGGATATCATTTTCAAGAAAATTGTTCATCATTTGAAATCAACACCAAATTCATAAATAGTAATCCAGGGGGGCACTAAGGTGCTGTTCCATTTTTTTTGGCAGTCGTCAGCATTGACCAGCTATTGGATCGGAACTAAGACGCAGTCCCGGAGCGATGGCTGTAAGCCGTTTCTACTGAAAGCAAAGAAGAATAAATCCAGGAAAATTGCCGGCGGTGCAGTTGCCGCAGCTTACTTCCCGAAATCGTGTGCACTAGACAAGCAGAAACGAAAATGGGAGTAGAGGCTAACAGTCATGATAATAGTGATTCTAATTAGTATCCTGATCATCACTGTTCATGAAGCTATCCGTCTATTTAAGAGTTCAGTTTTGAAGGTATACATTATCATATCATTTTAATTGCACTGGAAACTCACTACTAGCCTCTATCAATCTTGCCTCTATTTTGGACTGTTTCAAAAGCACAAAAGATATGAGAAAAAGTGATTGAAGTAGTCAGCCTGTCAGACAGCTAGTCAGTTTTTGAGTTAGTGCTTATTTTGAGAAGAACTGCACATTGCTCTTTGCATGCCAATTATATAGGTAATCATAACTCCACAGCAGGTGTTCTTCGTTGTTTTTGCAATAAGACCGTCTACAGTAACGAGTTGAATCCAGTGTCCAGCGTTACTTCGCAATTATTCGCCCGGTCATAGTCCCGAAGTTTGTCCTGATATTTGGCGTGGTGCGCCAGTGGTCGATTGAACCAAACATTTCATACAACAAGATACGTCAACCATTGCGCTCTGAGCAACCAGAAAAAGTACCATTGTGGATGTTGCGGATCCTATGCGAGTCCTTATTGACTGTGATAGTGTGGTAGTGCACATGCAATGTCTCCTTGGTCGTTTGCCTTCCTCGCTTAGGGTGGTCAACATTTATTAGACAAAGACGTCGTTCGTGCAGCTCTCGGTGCAGTTTACCATACATTGAAGGCCTCAAGGAACACCGTCTGACACTGACTGATGTCGGCAGGACGGTGATAATGATGAATTGAACTTCAAGTTTTAACATGTTGACATGTTCCTCAGCTTTCAAACAGATCGCAACCCGTAGACACATTCGCACTCTAGCAAGCACACGCACTCACGCACATGTGTGAACGATGCTGTTGTACAAAAGGCTAACTACGGCAGTTGGACTGGAGCGTAGTGCATGACTCTTTTGTTAAGTGAATAGTACGGTGACCAGTCTATACACGGGGTGGGCTTTCCCCTACAAGTTTAGCCTTTTGTATTTGTTTCTACCATTCTGTGCGCGTATGTATTGATCTGGACCAACGATGAACTTGTACTACATGAAAAGTAAAATGGAAATTTAATGCATGAATATAGAGTCATAGTCGGACGTGCGTTTCGGTGGCCGCCATTTTCATCCCACATCGGACTCGGTTTAACTTTCGTCCCTGGAAAACTGATCAATACATCATTTATTTTTTCCATCGCTTGTACAGGATTGATCGGAGCGTATTAGCTGATTGGATTGGTGCTAACCACGTTGTCAATTCAGGTTTGCTCATCAAAATTTCATGCTATGAAATTTCTTAGGCATTCTAATTTACTACGTGATATATATATATATATATATATTCAAAAAATTAATCCGGCAGGTGCATGTGGAGTCGGCAACTGTGCTACTGCTTTCATATACAGCGCAATAAAATTGTATCCACAGAGTCCAATTTTGCAGTCTCCGATTAGTTACGTTGCAGATAGCCGTTAAGCGACCCGAATAAGTTTCCATTCTCCCAGTCTCAGCAAGCATTTGTTCGATTTCGGCTTTTTCGATTTCGTTTCACTTTATCATTTTTCATTTGGGCTGTGCATGTTTCACAAAGGCTCGGCTTCAATTCGTTCAAGTCCACGAATTCCATAAATGGTAACGTCCATAACAGTTATCTACTTCGAAATACCAAACCTTTATGAGGCATTTCTAAGATTGTAAGAACCTAGCAGAACTTCAACACATACACTGTTATTGATTCCCGTTTCGGGAGAACTATACGACATGTAGTTTTTATTAACAATAAATCAGTTCCTCGCAAAATGTCAGGTTGACGAGATCGCAGTATTTAAGCCGAAATATTTGCCCAATGGGTTTGGTTTGTCCGCAGTTTAGATTGCGAACCACTGATGAATAATCTGGACATCATTACACAAATGGTATACTAAAGAGAGCGTTTGTTTCACATTGTGAAACAATTTAAGGCATGTCTGCTACACTCCCGGAATATCACAGGGGAGAAGTAACACAAATTTGTTATTGAACACTATACATCGACCGCGTCCATTTTGTATACACACATCCCAGTAAGTATACTGAACAAGCCAGTCTTCATTATCATGCACTTTTAAGTATTTGTTAGTTTTGTAACTAATTGAAATTTTTACGTCTTAATTCCATTGAAGTGAATTCAAAATGGACAGCCGTATCCGCGATCATGCAAGGCAAGGTTTCATTCACTAATCGCCATAAAATTGAATGGGTTTGGAAGAAACTGTGAAACAAATGTATTCCTTAGCTCAGCTGTTTTTCTGATATTTTGCAGACGATGCAACTTCGATCCGTCAATATATAATTGAATTATTTCATAGCAGAATTCAACTGACTGGAGCTACTATCGAGGATATTCGATTTTCGCACCGCATATCATTAACAGTGATCAGGATGCTGCGTGAACTGGTGAGACCCGTATAGTATTTCGAATTGCAACTAGTATACGAAATTCGGTCAACCCCTAGGCTGATCAGATACGGATTGGGTACTAAGATGGTTCCAACCCAAGCTATGCATACGAACATATCGAGAAGACTACAACGGAAAGGACACGGTTACGAGTTACGTTTACAGCTAACGGAGAGAATACTAGGATTTCGCTGCAGGCTGTCGCCACGGCTCTCATGGTTAAATTGTCTAAACAGAATAGCGCGCAGATGCATCGGACCACATCACGTGACTTACGCATGGACTCATCACAAACATGTACTTGTAATTCAGCTTTGTTGCTACACCCCAGCTTCATCAAACTGAAGCACTTTAAAGGACGACCTTTATAATCCATTTTTTAGCAATACTAAATAAAGATTTTTTATCCTTATGCTATCCTTCACCTATGACTCCCAACACATCATAATCACATTTATTCCTCTAGCGAATCTTCCGATGTGTTCGAAGTATCGCTGGCCTAGTGCTCCAGCATTTGAGAGAGTTTTCCCTAAAGACATTCAATCAGGCTGATAAATCCATAGTGAGCGGCCATTCATCACCGGTAGAAAGGACGTTCATCACAAGGAACCCAAACTGTCGTTCATCCATTAAGAGGAATTAAGCAACTGGGTTTGTGAATTCATTTACGGTGCACCTCCCTGTGCAATAACAGAATGTCTGAGTGGACAATCTCAGTTTTTGGCCATCTGAAAATATTTCCTGCTGATGCATAGTTTGTCATCATGTGATAACGCAAGATGCACCATTTGAACACAATTCCTGTGTCGGAATTTAGATGATACATAGTTCATTTCAAGCATAAAGTATTTTATCATAACCATATTCGGAACGACAACCGCGAATACTTTTAACTACAAACACGGCGGATACGCATTTGGTCATTGGAACACTGTTTTGCGATGGGTTGGGGACGTGCGAGTAGACTACGAGCATGCACTTTAAGGGTTCTGGAGAGCCAACGCAGAAACTGATGCCATTCTACTGCTTTCGACGGATACTGTCTACCTGATATGTACAACTTCCTATTCTGCCCCAGCGCTCTTGAGCAACATGATGATTTTGCGGCACACGTCAAACTTGGATATCTTGGATATTCAATTGTGCAAAACAAATCGTTAGTTAAGTTAACTAACAGTTATGGTGACCAAGGACACACGGAGTCTCGCATCTTCACTGGCCGGCTATTTTTTCGTTCATAATGATGACATGATTGACATTTTAGGAGGCTCATTGTTGCCTAGCCTGATAACCTAATGAGAAAGCGAAGTGATTGAGTGCTGCACAGTTGATCTCTTTGGTGGTGTCGAATTCTGCAACATAGATTAGTTGGAGAATATTCTATTGATTCGTCCTTGCCGTTAAATCATTCTGGGCATCCCGTTTTTTGCTGTAATATTTTCAGCAAAGCGGTTTTTCCTGTATTAGAACATCAGTACAAAAATAAAGCAATGTAAATGTCTTCTTATTGGAATTTTTTCAATGCCTCACTCATATGGAGCAGTGCAGCTGAGTTTCCTGTGTTGGCACTAAACGACTGGAGTCGACGATAAACAATTGTGCAAAACACATAAGATACTGAAGACTCGGTTAAAGGACTGCAAGTTTTTAATGAAGCCCGAGTCAAATGGTGTAGAATGGGTTTGGTGTCAAACGGCGGTGGGTCATGAGTAAACGGCTCATACTGACAAAACGAAGACTGCTCGAAATAAAATGATAAAAACACGTCGTCTAGTCTGATTTCCGTACTGCACGATAGTTTTCCAGTGAATGATGATGAATTTTCTAGCCCGAATCATGTTTTCTCCCCTAACGGACCTAGCTTCGTCAAATTGAAGTACGAATAGAACAAATATTGGACTGTTTGAGCTCTGCAGTCCTTTGCGCTTTACTGGAAATACTAGGCACATTGGATCCTTGCGAAAGCTGCGCGGATGTAACGATTAGAAAAGTAAGTTTCTAAAATCAATGGTAGTTTGAAGCAACACGAATTACTTCTAGCCACTTTGTTCTACTAACAGGGAAAACACGTTGCGGATTAACTACTCGTCAAATTTTTATTTGTTAACAGCTATCTTCAGAGTATCCCGGCAGCTTTATACCAGCAGATGATGAAGTTAAAAGAATTAATTCACACAAAAATTGACATGCCTACAAAAACCCAAAGATAACCTTATGGCGTATTTTCCGTGATACGTCTAACAAACTGAGCTTACATTCATGAATAAGCCAAATCGGACGGCAACGTGCTTTTGGCGTGGAGTGATGTGATTCTGATATTTGTTTACCCACAGTTGTAAACGAACAAGCTTCAGAGCATGCATATGTGCGTGCGCGCTGTCTATCGCCAATATGTTGTGACAGGTGGTATCATTTCTATTGTACACTGAGTACCGCGTTGTCATTCCGTTGTGTTCTTAGAAGAAGGCTTTGAAACTTACTTTTCTGGAGCAAACTCGTCTCAAAGTCAAAGAGAGGATGGACATGTGCCCAAGCACATGTTGATATACTCACGCATAACTCTGCGAGGGAATAAAGTGGACGACAGAGATGAAGAACACTGTTTGAGTGCTACTCAAATGATAGCGTTACACAGTCGAATCTGTACTGAACAAGCGTACACACAAATAGAGCAGGTAGGTTTCACCATCTGGCCGGATGAAAATAGTCACCAGATGCTCTTTGGTTCATTCCTAGGCATGGAGACATTCATTCCGAAATCAAGGCTACTCACTTCTTAAAACCGTTTCGAGATAACTGTCGAGTAATCCAGGAATAGTTTGAGAATGAGACTGTGCGGATTCCATTGCCAGTGATTCCTCAGGGTGCCTCGGGTAAACAGTAACATGTAATAAGTCACAAGTTGGGAATCTGTAGTCTACTGATTCCAATATTCGGGTGTACATTTTTGCCAATTTGGCCGTATCTCGAGCTATTTGCGTTCGATTGTTTTAACTCTTTTCAATACCTATCATCAGTAGAAACGAGTGGGTCCTAAAACCCTACTCGTTACTGTGTGCAATGAAACTGCTTCCTAGTGACATTTCACTTAGCATTTCAGATAGCTCTTTCAAATGAAAATGCATGAAATATCTGCAATGAGCACTCTTCATATCATCATTCGGTAGGTTGGGATTTCCAGGTGCAGTGTAGCTCGCGTGCAGATGGACCTGACATTCTTCTCCAGTATGGTTTCCAAATGTATATTCGCAAAAACATATCGATTAGTTGGAAGATCGCAGTACAGTCATCATCGTCATCATCATCATCATCATCATCATCATCATCATCATCATCATCATCATCATCATCATCATCATCATCATCATTTAAATCATCTTCCAAAACAGCNCACCATCATCACCATCATCACCATCATCACCATCATCACCATCATCACCATCATCACCATCATCACCATCATCACCATCATCACCATCATCACCATCATCACCATCATCATCATCATCATCATCATCATCATCACCATCATCACCATCATCACCATCATCATCATCATCATCATCATCATCATCATCATCATCATCATCATCATCATCATCATCATCATCATCATTTACAATTAGAACACTCCGCAGTAGGCAAGAATGAATTCAGTCCAGGACAAACGTAAACATGGATCACAATCATCCATAGAGACGAACCCTACTGAGATGGAACACACTTTGCACTTTGCGTCAGATCATGTTGGCTGATGTAATAGGTTCACAATCTATGGACTTAGGTTTGTGTGCAGACCACAAAACAAAACTGCATTGCAATCTGCCGCTTGGTTAATTTAAACGAGCGAGCAAAACGTGGTGGTCATTCAGCCGCGTAGATGTTCGACAGTTGTCTGTGCATCTCCGGACCGCTGTGACGATGAACAATTGAGCGGATACCGACAGCCCAACGGTTATCTTAATATCGTTTGGTTATATGTTTTTAGGATGCAAAATTTTCACAAACAAGAACACAGGTGAGGAGACCAATGAAATCTGGCAGCAGTTAGACACATCAAATTTTTCACTGTGAGTAACTTCGCGTAGCAGTTGTTTCGACATAGGCATTATTCTGAGTTGAACTGACCACCTCTCAGAGGCCCAATCTTTTCGAAAACACTAAAGGTGATGGTATTTTGCTATCTACTCCCATAAATGTGATCGAACACCCCATCCATGGTGCAGTAGATCCCATGTACTACTAGGTGGTTTATTTACCGCATATTCGTGGAAAACTGTTTTTGTGTTATAGCTTTTAAATTCTATGAAATCTGCGTAGGAAATGTTTAATTCAATCCACAGGGGCAATTTGGATGGTATCAGTAAGAATCGCGGACTTTATCGCGCGTGGTACATAGCCAGTGTTGTATTGAAATGCATTATAGAATACGCTGGAATCAATGAAACCCTTAGGTTGACAGAATTGAACCGCCTTGTAAACTTGGATTTGGGCATGGATGCATGTGTAAAATTGTTTTCAGGGTTCTGTTCAAGGAAAGTTGCAAATGTCTTCAGTTTTATTTAGTACCTAAAAGTTATTCGAAATCACATATGCGTTGTAATCACGTGATCGATATGTTAACCACACGATACTGAGTTGGGAGCTTGTCTGATAAAATATAAGCCGTTTGTAAATGAGCTTTAGGAAATCCGGATTCTACTAATTAAAATTTAATGCTTATGTTCCAAACATCGTAGGATAATAACGACTCCTGCTCGTTCACCAACTCCCATACTCAACTGTCCACATGGACTACTCAAACACTTCCTTGTTCACGAACCAGCTTGCTCGTACGACTAGCTGACTTGAAAGGAAAAAGTGATACGACCAACAAACCTGACAAATTGTGGTGGAAAAATGGTGAATCCGTGCCTGGGCATGAAAGTGAGGAGGCCCAAATAATTTTGTCCATATTTCCGCATACCTATTGTTCAATCACTCAACGTGGCCCCAAAATTTTTTGCATTCCACAGCCTGAATTATGCTTTTTTAACGAAGTTTGTTTTCAACCCGTCTTCCAGTAGATTCTGCAGGACCTGTAATTTGATGATAATAAGGCCAGACAACTTCCATATCGTTAGAACATTAAATTTAAAAAAGTCGCGAGGAAACGTGTGAACACCGTTCGGAAACAAAATCTCACAAGATTAATTAGCTCCGAGTTGTTCTCGCTCATCCGACTTTTCAAGTTTCATGATTGCTAGTTTGACTCCAAGTTATTCGTTATCGTTGACCTCATCCCAACCTTTAGACAAACGTGAGGGAAGAGAGGCGTTAAATTCCGAGGTATTTCCCCGATGTATCCATCCGATCATTTCCCCCACCCCTTCCGTTCGTCGTTACCTCGCTCACTGGGTGCAGAAAAAGAGCAAGTGCAGGTGTCTCGCTACATACGCTGAATATGGCATAACATACGCCTGAAGCAGCAACGTGTTCAACCGTTTTTGACCCCCCTTCCCGTTCCCCGTTCCCCGTTCCCTTGTCTTCTGGCCAAATTTCATGCTGGTTTAAACGGCTCAGGTCGAAGGGTGTTGGTGATGATAAACGAGTCGAACCAATATTACTTCCTTTTTGGGACTCCATGCGTAGAAGCTACATGTTCAGATGAAGAGCGTATGACATGCAGGCGTAAAGACCAAACAATGATCAACCATCCTCATAAGACACGTGCATTGTTATACCATCATGGGAAGAGCACGGAATGGGGACAGACGAACGAACGTTTAGTTCTCAAGTCAGTTATCCCAGTTGATATGACCCCGTTGGTGGTTTACTTTGTTTCTTGAGAGGGAGGGGTGACCGATACATATGACAGATCAATTACTACCATGTCACTTTTGACTTTTCCTGCAGAAACGTGTGTGCAAGATATTTGAGTGATGAGGATTGGGATTGAAATGGAGGCGAAATGAAACTGGAGTGCGCGCTCCACGCACCATCAGCTTGTGGTCTGCACGACTGTGATGTGATATGCCGTTCAGATGAAATTGCCTCCGGCGCGTGGCACTTGGGGCGGGTCTGAGGACAGACAACCCAAAGCATATGGTGGTAAACCGAGTTTCGAGTGTCGAGAGTACGCTTGTATAAGTCGAAAAGCGAATGCATACGAGTCTCGGAAGTTGAGATCATTTTAGTCCAAACATGGTTTACGTGACATTCGAGAAGTAATAGTTAGTGTTAACAGATAGATAGATGGATAGATAGATAGATAGTTAGCGTGATAGATAGAAAGCGTGATAGATAGATAGATAGCGTGGTGGATAGATAGTGTGATAGATAGATAGATAAAAAGATTCATTCATTCATCGGTCTATTCACTGAACCATAGATGGGTAGATAGAGCAAATCTTTTCATCCGAATGACCCAGTCAGATTTCTGATACTGGCTACTCAGTTTGCGATTGCTACTGGTGCACTTCAAGAAATTAATTTTATAACTCACCTTATATTTCGTCTCGCTAAACATAATAAAAAACTCCCCGGAAAACAGAAATATTGTGATTTGAAGGGAGGGGAATGGCGTAAGTATCCTTAGAAGAAAATGTTTTTGATCACGTGTCTTCAACACTAGCTGCAACCGAACCTTGAATAGACAGAAAGAATTTTTACCCTTATTCTGGTTGTAGCATCTCCGGGAATACTTGCTCTGGTTGAAATACCTAATTGTTGTCGATCAATAATCGTCAGTTCCTGCTCCATTAAAACAGACGAAGAGACAAGCTCATAGTTATCAGGATTCGGCTCGCAGAATGCAGATAATCCATTCACTATTCGTCCTGTAGGATTATTACCTTGATGAACTTGGTGTCGGCATTCTTACTAGTCGTATAAACTGAATAATACAATATAGTTTAGTGGATCTACACTTAAACCTTATGATAGTGTGCTGTACCTTGACAGCTATTTGCAGCAACGAAACGACCAATGACAGTCATGGAGAATAGGACGATATTCTGCGATGTCCATTAGACCGAAAGTATTCCATGACTGATTTTTTAGTCTGACTGATGCAAATAGGAATGGCTTGTGGACAGATCTAAAAGAAATAGGCAGCTGGAGAGGTCATTATATTGCCTTCGGTCTTATGGTCTGAAATAACAACAGTTCCATTGCGAGCTGCTAATTTGACGCTGAGTATTGAGAGTTTGGAAGGACCCAGTTAGCAGCGAATTCGTGAATAAGAACGTTCGCAGCCGAGGGTGACCAATTAGGGCTGGCAGTTCTTTGGGCACTAAGGGGGGCTTGGTGCTTCAATCAGATGGAGTAACTTGTAGCGATGCAAAGCCATTTAACTGGTTCCGTCCACGCACGTTTGTTTTGTGTGGTTTTCTCGTGCGTCGCGAAGAAGTAGATAGGTGCATTTAACCATATGTCGTCAGAACTAGAGAGATTCGTATGGAAGTGTGGTGATCCTTCCTGAAGTACTGAAACCTGATGATCAAGAAGTTGCATGGTATTGCTGGTCTCCAAGTCTTCTATAGTACATTGCATATACGATTTCACCAGAGAATTTTAATAAACGTCTGTTCCAAATAGCCATTTCTGCTCACAGTAACGTTACCGTAGTTGGTGCGGCAACCGAAATGTGCGTCAGAAGATATCGGTTGTCCCAATCACCATACGGATTTTAGCTTGCACAACCTGATTGTCCAACAGAGAAATCGGTTATTTTGTGGAAGCACCGCTAACTCGGGATTGGAGCATGTCACAGACAGTTTCGCGTTCGAATACCAAAATCCAATGCAATAGTCTATTGATATTTCCGTTCAAATATCGAAATTTGATGTTATCTTTATCTTTTCTTGATTCAAGCATCATCGCTTAATACCATGACGACGAGGGACTTTCAGTTTACCGAAGCCGTACCCAATAAATTTGCCATTTAGTGTTGGAGACCATGTATTTGGAAGATATAAATCTGTGTATCGATCATATCCCAGATCCTGCACTGTCCTACTATCATAAATGAGGCTAAGTTGAACCGTTGGTGTCAAGGACGAAAAACACTTTAAACCATTTAACATGTGTACATATTATGATCCAATTTTTATGCTATGGGCTAAGCACTAAAAATAATCACCAACGCGCTCAGTGTATTTCCCTGACAGGGTAGTTCTACTGATACAAGAGTGATCGAATTTCCCACTTTTCCCCTAAAGGTGATTTCCAAGCAGCAGTGAAAATCGGTGAATCTGATATATTTGTCTCTTCTACACTAGATATTTGGAATACTAGTAAAGACGTCTCCATCTCCGTCTAGGTGAATCGCGTTTTTCCTCCCAGATGTCTGTGTGGAATGGGGTTACTAAGATGAACACTCGGAGTTCGTTATTTGCAATTTTCGTTTTCTCCTTTGTACTTTATCAACAAGGTGGCAATCCTCTGAAAGAAAATGGTTTGTTTCCCAACAAGAAGTGTTTCAAATTGGCTTAATTCTTCCTAGTTGTGGAACATAACTTTAAACCAGTCTGTTTCGAACACACAAATTAGACGGTGAAAAATGATCACAACATTCCGTAGGTTTGATTGCCAACAAATTAACACAGTGGTAGTAATAATATAATCCTTCGAAACCATGACTTGCTACCGCCGGGGTATTTCTTTGTGCGATAAGAATGGTGTTTCCGGGATAAGTGTTTTTCTACTCGAAATTGCCATCCTCGTTGTGAAAGGTCGGGGAAGATTCGTCTAATCTGCTACGGATTTCCCCTTCGATTAGCAAACTGCCACCATCATTCAGCAGCTACAAGGTTTTTCTAGCACTCTGATCTTGGTTACAATAAACACTTACTCCTATGTTGAAATTACAATCGATGGTGAAATTAAAACTGGGCTATCGAGCTGGCTTCGTCCTGACTACAATTCTAGCGTGATTTGACCATTTCCGATGTGCGTCGTTGGAAAATTGTCTGTACCGCTAGGCTTCTTCTGCTAGGGAAGATTCGGTCTGAGACAGCCTAACCGAGAACAAAATCTGATATTTGTATTTGTTTGCCTTTTTCTACAACTTTTTTTGTCAATTGATAAATTTAGATACCAAACGGGGAAGAAAAAATAACATTGTAAAGAAATTCGGCTTTCCGTAGACTGTGAAACTACAGATACAATGAATAATATGTCGCATAGTACTAGTAATCTACTTCGTAGTAGAACATGAAAGTCATTGGATTGAAATTAATTGAGAAAAGTTTTGCATTTAATGTGAGCAGAAATGTAGATGCTGTGGGAAGGGTGAACAATTCCGTACGTAATTTGCCCCCTTTGTCCGGTCCGACTTAATAGCGCAGACGATATCAAAAGGATTAATTCAAATCGTTGGACAAAAAGCCCGATAAAAACACAGACGAAGTGGGTTTTTCCAGCTCAATCAATAAAATACCTGTTGGTTAAATTGATTTGTTTTGAGCAGTTACGGATTTTTTTAAAATGGGCATGCCAGTTCTTAGGTACTTCCAATGAACACGTACTCAAAACGGATTTGAGCTTTTAAGTGTTCTTGATTCGTTTTAACAGCCCTAATTGTTTCGTCTCAACGGGATAAAATGGAATCTGGAACTAATGCGCAGACTGTTTTTCAGAGTAAACCATAAAGGTTTGTCTGATGGTAGTAAACAGTTGGCTCGATGTCTGCCAAAAAACAAATTAGCCTAATGGGTTGATTACCCACGTTAGGTATGAATCAGCATTCTGGTTTGACTTCAGGTAAATGGGAAAAAATCGAACACTATCGCTTACTAACAACTCAATCATCAATTAGAAAAGCATTTAATATTATTGATGTTGTTCATCGATTACACGCAAAAGATCTAAACGAAAGACCAAATAAGGTTCGGTCAATATTTCTGCCAATCCAACCGTTAAGTGACTCGCCCCGATAAGCAGCAGATGTCACAAAAGTACAGCGGCATCTTTACCTAGGCGAAGTAAATCACACGATCGAGGAAACCGATTCAGTTTGGACCAAGGTTAACCAGACAAACAAAAGTCAAACAATCGCAGTGTACGCACACCAACGAAAACGTGGGTTGTGAAGGCCTGTCTGCCAGCGCATTGACAAAGTGCTGCAGAAACAGACCAATGAAACCATGGCGGGTGGTATTATGTTTCACCTTAACGTGCGATGGCAATTGGCTCGGCCCGACAACCAATCGCCAGGCGCGCAAATCAGGGGGTGGCATTTTTCTGATTGGTACGTTTTCGAATTAGGTTGAGGGTGCAAGATTGTTAGATGCGATGGATAGGAAACGTTAACACATGTGTCTGTTTGTGCTTTACTGAATGTGAAAATACAGGAAAAGGTAGGCAAATTGCCAGTGTCTCTGCGTTCTTCATGTGTATGTGGATTTATGTGTACCGCAAGCCAAATAACATTGCGCGTGCTGGTTAACGTTTGCTGACCCTGTTGTCTACGCTCTGTTTCCATATTGTCTATCTCTCTTCGACTGATTTAGGTCAAACCCCGCCCCGAAGTATCTTGACATGTAACGGCCCCAAACCTCATGTCCAGATCGTTTGATGTGTGCGCTTACGCTTGGGACTACAGGATAAATTTCTGACACTGTTTGACAGTTTGACGCCTAACCAACAGATTCCTGCAATTTTGATGCGCTCATCCGCTAAGCTGACGTACGGCTCAACACGAGCAAGCAAATCGACTGCCATCCGAGAGCTCGTGAGTGTGATTATCTGTTGTGCATATGTGGGAGACTACACTACTCGCAGGTTGGTCCCCTGTCTAATCTAGTGTATGTGTGTACATTTTCACTTCCCGTGCGTGCGTCTGTGCTTGTGGTAGTGCGTACGTAGCTGCTTCCTTGTACTGAGGACGCTCCGGCGCTTGTGTGTGTCAATCGTGTTTGGTTGGGGTGATCATGGACAGTTTGACATGAGTGATCTCCTTCAGTCTTGCATTTGACAGGCACATCGATCACAATCGACGTTACCCTTGGACTTTTCCCATTCACTGCGCCTTCTCTGTTGCTAGCTATCCACAATAATACAATTGACAATCAGCTTCAACCAACACGGATCTAATCTGCCGCAAACTTGATTGATCCACGCCTTTATGTCCAAATCGTTCGTGTGCATGTCTACCCGACAATTTAACTAATCGAACGCGCCCTCCTATCTGTTGCCTCGCGCATGACCACGTGAATTAGTGTCGCTGTCTAACGGGAACATCTGAACAGCACCAAGAGCTCGATCGATCGATCCGGGAGAATCAAAAACTTCCTCTCATCCGAAAGTGTCAATCGATTACAAACTGACAGGTAAGGAGTTCTTTGTTGTCTGTTGTAAGTAATGTAACCCTGGCGAATGTCCGTGCGTGCTCCATAGAATTGAGCTTACTTTTTAAAAAAAGGGTCCAAACACATTTCGCATTAAAAAAGCCATAGTCACCAGTGATTCACATCACACTGACACAACTTAATAAAGATTATCCATTTAAGCATTATGTAAATACAATGAAACTAACGCTGCATACCTTCCGGGCCGTTGATGAATCTTTGTGCGTGTGTGTGTGTGTGTGTGCATCGTTGGATAAATGTATGTGTGTCGTCAGGGTGGCACTTGTTCAAACAAGTTTCCACCCGGTCGTGCAAGTTATCTTCGAAACGTCCAGGTACCGCTGACTGTGGCTTTCCTACCGCTTCCGCTGTAAAGGCCGATGCTAATGAAACCACTGCGCGAATTGCTCCAATCTAGACAAGTACATGCGCACGAATTCACTCGATGCGTTAGGATCTATGGGCGAATTCAATAGCGGAATGATCAGTGTAAAATCCGGATGCTATAATTTCACAGTCCAATCGAATCGGCAGTTGATACATCATTTTGTCCATCGATTTTTATGACTACTTGTCACTCACGATTATTACAAAAACGGATCAGTTCGTGACGAACCACGGAATACCAAATGCAGCAGTAATATAATCTTATTTAACCCGGTACACTCGGATCGGTTAAAAGAATGCATGTGTAATTGCCTTTGCAATTACTGGCAACATACTAGACGAGGGAATTCATTTACATCGATCCACTGGTGAGATTTTGATTGTTTGTGTGCGTGTAATATTATATATTTATATGTATGCTATCTATACGCTATATATATATATACTATATGTATACATATATAATCAACAACTCACCGAATGTCAGCTGATACATACGGCAAGACATAAAACAGACGACGGGTGCAGACTCATAGGTGCACGTAAAAATTTTCGCACACACACGCACACACGCACACTATCTCACAGATAAAATTAAGTGACAAACAAACAAACAAAAGATGTACACGTGAAGCAGCAATGACTGGGTGCATAAACGAATAACAATCGACTAACCATTTTTTTTTTAATTTTATTGCTTCAGATTTGCATCTGAATTTTTTGTTTCTCTTCAATGACAGGTATCAAACTCCGGCTTCATACATTGCGGCATACACATTCAATAATCACGCTCGAATCAGCTCAGACCCATTTGTGTGTCTGTATGCTTGGACTGTATCAATCGGCTGCGATTTTTCAATGGGACTGTGCTCTTCCATCACTATACACTCACAACTGACTTGACGATCGACGAAGCGGATTTGCAACACATTTCTATGTGTCATACTCACCAACACTATCTTTCGAGACCTGGTTCTACAGCAAAGTTCTGGTGATTTCATATTGTTCGGATTTACATCGACCGTGAACCTAACGACATCAGTGTCTTTGTGATTGTATGCGCGTGCTGGTGTGCAAAGCATTGCTCGGTCGACCAGTGGAATTATTTTCCCAACATACACAGTGTCTTGCAAAACATTGGTTGACTAGTTAATTCATCGGTTTTCGCGTACACAAAACGTCGACACTTAGGAACGGACATTGGGAGATGTCTGCTCGGATCCTATGAGTATTATGATATCGGCACCCTCCGCAAGTCAACCGGTACGTTTTAACTTTTCTTTATTAGCTGCGTATGTTTTTTTGAAATATTATAGTCCTAAATGAAACGGAGAATCCGGTAGTGAATGTTGGTGAGCTAGGCAGCGCGACTGTTTTTGGGGGCACTCAATTCGAGTATAGATAAATCACCTCATTCATTGTCTTAAGTGTAATTAGGGTGACTGTGTCGTTTACAGTGATGTTTCTCACCTCAACCGAGGAACAAATTCCGGTGTTTTCATTCTCGAAAAAATATTCATTGTTTGATTCCGACATGGAACGTAGTCAGTGATTCAATTCAACTGTTTAAGTCACCGGTAATTCCTACTCATGCGACCTAGTCGATAGTGAGCTGTGTCGAATGATGTTGTACGATTAGGTTCGTGTTGGGATTTGGGGCATCACGTATCATGGCCATCAATCCGACAGGCGTCGCAAAATCTTAAATGATCATTTCCATGAACTATATTCCACTGCATACAAGCACAGTCTCATGCACGAAATAACTTTAATTCTCGGCATTTTCTGCCCTGTGAGGATGCAAGCACGATTTCCAGTGTTCTGTCACGTGTAGTTTACAGATTAAAATGGATCACGGGAGATACAAGATATGAACCCATGCGAACTCGGGTACATTTAAAATGATGTTTGTGCGCGCGTCTGTCAGTTGAACTGGGACTTGACGTATACCGCATTATCATTTCGTGTGATTCGTTTATATATGCGCGACAGGGTATTTCATGAATTGTAAAAGCCAGACCGGCTTGGAGTCACACAGGCAAAACTATGAGTCCAAAAAAGCGAAATAACAACCAAATCTCATTGGGTTCTCTAGGACAGGGCTATGGAGCCCAGGTTCGAAAAAGGTGCCCATTGTTAAAATATTCGATCCGAGGAATTTCGCTTCACTTTGACTGTCTGTAACGGTACGTCTTAAATCTACCATTTCTAGCGTTAGTCATGCGTTAGATTGGATTATCAGAAATCCCTCTTCTGGTCATCTGCTCGTATCCAAGTTCAATTTAGATTGGTACGTAATAGTCACCACTGGTGACACGGAGCCGTGGTCCTTCGTTGCCATTTCCCTCACACAAATCAACAAAACACCAGGAAAGCCGGAAAAGCGAAGAAAATGTTTTCTATGGAAATTTTGTAGACCTGACTCGCTGTGAAAAATAAAGCAATTGCTCTAACGATTAATTGGCCTTACTTGGAGAATGCTTTGCCTTATCCGCTTTAGAAACTGTTTTCACGGCAGGTATTTAAAATCTAACAAAAAATGTATAGGATTATAGTGAAACGAAAACGGAAACCAACTCGCTGTTGTGCGTATTACGATTAAAAATGGACTTGCCTATTACCATTGATTAGCCATTATCTAACTGAATATCATTCGCTGGCTGATCGCCTTTTGTTTGATGGCTTCGATAGAGTCCATTCCGCGTATTGGTTCTATCCTGACCATTCCGACAAGTCTCTTCTTATCGCTTTTTGACGCATGCGGTCGAAGATTTGAGTGCGTTTATGAATATCGGAGTTGACACTGCCACATTTTGATATCTTCGGCTGCAAAGACAGTAACGCTGAGGAGCTGAGACAGAGTGGGGGAGTAATGTGCCTTATACGATTATATGACGTAACTTTTTACGGGTCGCTCGAAACACTCCGATCGATAAACGGAACTAATGAAGTAACTCGCCATCCTTTTTCAGCACGCTAATCAAGTTTTTTACTCAGTCAGGGTAGACATTAAACTCTAGGAATCGCGATCAGTCCACTTTCTCTGACTCTTCCACGCACAAACATCAGTTTGACAATCAACTTTGTGGATTGTTCATGGAATTCGAAAGCGGACAAGACGATTCCACAAGATGTGCTTATAGTCACGAAAAAAAAACAGTTTGTCAGTTTGAACGTTTCCGCGTTGTAAGAAGAAGACAGTACAGAAAACTGAGCAGCTTTCCACTGTTTCTTGGTTCCGGAAAAGAAGAGCGAGCGAAAATCAACGTTGCGACGAGTTTGACGTAGGCTTTGTTTGTTGATCAATTTTTCTGCTCATGATATTGATGTTTAACAGAGTTTCGATCTTATAATCGGTGCAAAAATTTGGGGAGATGGTCTGAACAGGAAAATTATAGGCATGTTAGAATCAGGGTAGAGTTGGAGATCAGTTTGAAGGCTCGCAACAATTTTCCGAAGAAAATTCCATGTCCACATCCTTAATGGTTACAATGAGACCGCACAATTGGTAACTGAGCGTTATATTTACCTTTGATCGTTTACCATTCTTAAGGGCTCATTTGACGTTTCTCAGAACGTCAAATTTTCTCACTTCCGTTGAATTCACTCGTTTATCTGCAAAGCATCTTGTATGAATTACATGAAGGTGAACTAGAGGTCGTTTGATGAAGTAACTGTGTGTGTGTGTGTGTGTTTGTGCAGTCCTTTGTGTAGCATTAGTCAAAACGGCCCATTGCGAATCATCTCGATTTTAATAAATTCAAACTCTACTGTCGTGGCTGAAGTTGTTGGGCGGTGACTGGATATAGCTGGGCAGTTTGCTAGCACGCCTCGTCTGTTCAATCATAATGTGGACTGTTACCGACTTGAAAGTCTAGATCATCGCAGCCGGTTCTTTGCACTATTACAGCGGTCGGACAATAATCATTTCGAGTAGATTCTTATCTTCGAAATGAAAGGAGAAATCTAGGCTTTGGAATTCAAAAAACGAATCTCCATAACGAGATGCTTTTGCAAACCCGTCGTAGAAATGCCGTTTTGTTGCTGTGAGTTCTGATGATCGATCCCGGTTTCCATAGGTCCCAAAGGCTTCAGTATCAATCAGGATGGAATCAAACACAGAGAGTGATTGCATCATGCCGACTAGAGATGAAAGCTTTGCAGTCTAGAAATGCATTTGAGAGTTCTCATCCTGCTAAGATCAGTAGCTTGAAAGTCGCCTAACACCCATTTAAAAACCATGACAAAAGCTGTGTTCCTCTAAAATTCCAGTTAGCGTTTGACCTTTGATAACCTATCAAGAGCTGAATGAAACCTTAACATCAGCATGTCGAGAACACGATTTTTTCTTCATTGTTTCGTATGGACTATTGCTTACAAAAATGTCGCTTTTCATTCAAAAACCTTGGTAAAAAACTGGAAATAGTTGTAGTCATCACCCTATATAACTGAAAAAATAATAAAATCGAGGAATGAGTCAAGGAATTAAGATAAGTTGCTCAGGAATTCGGCTGAAAAACGACTAAATATGGGACAGTGGAGTCACCATTGACATTGCCTCTGTAAGGTACGGAACGAAAAACGGATCCTCTTAATACGTGGAAAGGACATTTTGATAGATCGTTGTGCGAAGGACGTGTGGGATCTGAAATTATATGGTAACCAAACTTCACACGCGGGTAGGTGCTGATCACGTGGTTTCATGAGCTATTCGACTAGTGGTATGGAAAACATGCGGTTATTAATTGACAGTCCCCCAGAAAGGGGAATTTAAAAGTCTTTCTAAAGGAAGCTTGCAAGTGAACGATAAAGAAGGCGGGTATACAAAACGATAGGTGGTTATTGTTTCACCTTCAAATATCAATGCTTTCTTATGTGAAATGAGAACCCTCAGATTTTTATTAATAATACACTCGATATTTCATAGAATAAACCATGGTGAGTGTTTTTGAGTCGGTAATTGACGGTTCAGATGGGTTGGATGAACGAGAGGAAAAGATCAGACATTCGGAACTGGCCTGGGCATAGAAATGATAAATGGAGGATAAGTTGAGTACTGCCGGGAACAAGTGGCCACTTGTATTCCAGTCGATCTACTGTTAAAGTAGATTAACCGTTTTCACTAATCGTTAACCGCAGGACTATTTTTCCCGGCAGTTTTTAAATGAAATGTTTACTTAGATTTTGACTCATCTGATTAGAATACTTTAGCTAAATTTTCTACCAACGAGCTTATTAAGTGAAAATGATCACGTGATTTTCAGTTAACCTCACCTGACTTTTTGGGTTTTGGATTCTTTCTGTCTCCTAGCGTTGCATTTGTCCTGGCTAATTATCGTCTGGCAATATAGCTAGTATTAAAAATGAATAGAAGATAGGAGGTAAATCTCAGTGAATCATCACTCCACTGTAAACAAAGATGAGATTTGGGGTAAAATGGAACCTCAGTAAAAGTGCGATGAAGCAGTACATTAACGGACTGCAGAATAACATCGAACACCAAGTGACAGCATATAAGTATTTCATCACAGTCGATTCTGCTTCACAGACAATCAGTCAAACAGCGCGTGGGTTTTCGAGTGCAGTTAAATTTATGGTCATTTGTAGTAAACGATCGTGCCTTTCAATCCTACCATCCATTCACGCCCCTGATGTTTCAAATGTGATTCTGATGATGAAGTTCCCGCTAAAGTGAGGATCAGTCGGACTGGGCTTATCGATGGGGATTTTTCTTTCTGCCATTTCGCCAGATGGTCATTCAATGTCATGCGTAAATCGTCGCAAAAATGACCTTCAGCACATCACAGACTTGCGTGTTTTTATCACTGCTTGCTATTGGAGTATTTTTACTTGGGACGAGATTAACCAAACGTTGTTAGGTAAGCGGTTTTTTTCAAATCTATACCACTCTCATCCCAAAGGTAATTTGAACTTAAACTTCCAAATGCATCCATTAGTAACTTCTACAGATTAGGGACGACCGTCAACAAGTCAAGTGAAGTGACGAGGATGGTGATAGATAGGATTATGAAGTTGAACGTAACCGGTAACACTTTCGCTGCAAAAGAAGCAGTATGGCCTGATCTACCAATGGCAATGATTATAATAATTATAAAAGTAAGATTGATAATAATGCCCAGTCGAAGAAGTATAGCTGTGCTGTTCTACTTGACAGGGGTACACAGATAGTAGGTGAGTGTCATCATAATGACTGGTTAGAAACCAGAAGGCTGCATTTACTCGTCCCGATGTGCATTGGAGAAAAAAGCCAAAGCACATGCAGGCACCGAAATCCGGTCCGGTAATTTTTAGATTATTTGCGTCCCAGAGGCCAACTACTTGAATTGAGTGATGTACACGTGAGCTGCTCTTTTTTCATTTGATCAAAGCGAATGGGAAAGCATGCACACGCGCATACAGGCAAACAGAGAAGCGCTAATGTCCCACGGTGAGTGTGCTTGTACATAAGCTCTCAAAATGAGTAATACAGACATACAACGCGGTCCAGTTTTCCATTGCGGACGTTTCGCACAATTGTCCTCCTCCCCTAACGGAATCGAGGTGTAGGCGTTCTGAACTTCCATCGAAACAGACAGGCATTCAATCACAATGCCCGCGTAAAAGGACATTCAAGTGAGCGCGTCCGTGTACACAGCTGTCAGGCTAAGGTGGGGTAATGAACGCAACCCTGATTCTTTTCCTCTATTCTTGCATGAACCCAGAAACTGAGGAGAGGTGATTCGGTAATTTAGCTTGTGCATCTGCGTGTTCGTGTGAATCCGCTTCTTTCCTTTAGCTATGGCTAGGATTTGGTCTTTCCCCATGCAACTAACACTGACTTTCAGTCTACGGTGATGTTCTCGTTGGCCAGTTCGCTAGGTGGTTCTTTAGCCGGGTCGCTTTAACCATGTTCACAGAAAAAAAGACGTGTTTCTGCCTATGTGTGGTTACCCATTTCGGATTTGCCGATGTTCAGAGGCAATGGGAGACAGGAGGGCTGCTTAAGCGAATGTCGTGTTGGTGGTAGCAGAGAGAGAACTGACCAACAAAGTAGGCTGACGGATATGAACGCACAGGGAGAGAATCTGAAAAACGAGTGGCAGAGAAGCAACCAACCGAACATATTCCATCACAAAAAACGCACCAGTTTTTCGGGCTTCTTTGCTTTGAGACTTGTGCACGCATTCGTCCGTTCGCTCGTTCGTCTGCCAGTAGGACTATCCTGCGTGCGCAGTGTCGGTTGCTTGTGTGCATGTGTGTTTGTGTGTTTATATGTTAGTACTATGCGCGTAAATGGAGCTCTTCGGGTGCGTGATTTAATAACGCTTGACAGTTTGGGGTCACTGGTTGATTTAATGCCTTGTGACTAATCGCACAATGCTTGAATGTGCCGTGACAGAAGCGGGAGATATGTGCAAAGAGCGCCTGAGTGTGAGAGAGGGAGTGAGGGACGTGGAACCGGTTTTGACAATATGGGCGATCGTTTATCCACCTTCACGGCTCCGTTGGGTTTTCGATTTATTATGAGACAGCCACTTGTTTTTCGTCTAACGTTATTTGCCTACCGGTCTATCAACGATCGATCACCGAAAAGACGATCGATATAGTCGTATGGCCAAAACAGGGAAATACGATACACTTGCCATAGATACAGTAATATTCCTCATCACTGTAGCCTTATAAATGCGGGGGAATTACATTGGTATTCATTTCGAAGCGAAGCAGAAGTTAACTGAATGTCGTTGGAAAATAAATCAAGCAATAGGTATTGCATTCGAACCCGCGGCAGTCATATCCGTGAGTTGCAATGTGAAATTATTGATCACTGCTTCTAACGAAATGGTTCATCTAATATATTCAAAGGGCATATGCTTGAAATAACAGGACTAAATGACTTCAGGAGTGTACTGAAGAATCGATGCGCAGTGTACTAGCTTTTCTGTTGTGAATGATGTAATGTTCATAACAGCGTTTTTGCTGGATGTATTTCGCCAACTTCTTTCGCAAGGCAAGTTTTACAATCAAATAACAGAGAACGTTCACATGCCAACGGATATTCAATGGTGTGCATGTGCCTCTGTGTGTGTGCGTGTGTGAATGTGCGTACTTTGAACTGTGTGCCGGGTGAGACATTCGTTGTCCTTCAAGTCATCCGCTTGTGGCAACTACCAGTCCGTCGGCATATTAAAAATGGTTACTGGCCTTTCCATCCTGCTTCCCTTGTGTTTTAATGCCATTATCATTTGTAAAAAATGGAGTGAATTAAGTTAAAAATGCGTTTTTCTGCATTATTTACAGAGCTCACCGGAGAATAACCACGTGACCAAACTTTCCCCAAGTCGGAAAATCTCCTGTCCTCCAGCAACTATGAACCAACTGAAGCCCACACCTTCCGCTACCAATCTGACCTCTACCTCACCCTCTATCTCCTCTCATAATACTTCTTCATCTACCGGGAACAATATGGTCAATACGCCCACAGCATTCGGGGCGATTAGTACTTCAACGGCTCTGGAAAGAGATGATCCAAGCACACGCGACCAGCGATCCAATACTTCAGTTTCCACTTCCTCTAATTCGTCTCGATCTTCTTGTTCATCTGCGTCGTCTGTAGTCGACATTGGTGCAAACCTGCACGCAGTTCCCACCGTTTCAGATTCGATCTCAAGCTTGAGCATGCCTTCGGTGGCTGCGGAATCCAACAATTTCCCTTCACTATCATGTCCCACGGCTAATCAGTCAGGCAATGCAGGCCGAAATCCACATTCTGGCGGCACACCGACATCAAGTGATTCTGGAAATGTGTCCAATTCGGCCGTGTTTGTGAACAAATCCAAGTGCACTACAGATGTGACAAATGGGGGTCCCAATTCTGGAAGTTGTACTCCCTCTCACCATCCCTCCCTCACAACCGGTAACGCAACGGTTGGAAAATTGTGTGAGGATGATTACCACAAGAATGCATCCTACACTGCCCACTCTAATCCCTATGGTACAACAGCCGGACAACGGCTACCGAATCATCCGAGTTCCATACCCACACATTCCAGTCCGGTTCAACAAACCGGACGTCATGTTCCAACTGTTTCATCCCTAACAGCGGCAGCAGGAGTACCATCAACCATGGGGGGAGTCTCCTCTAATCTCCGATTTGACACGGATTTACAAAAAGCGCGAAGTTCAGTTTATGAGTAAGTGCCAAATAATTTGAACAAAAATCTATGAATGCTGCTCACAGGCGTGACAATGAATGGCGTCACATTGTTTCTTTCGAGGTATTATTTTCCGTGGATTACAATGGGATCCGATTCTGTTAGCATGATACGCCTGATGTTTCTTATCGGTTTTTCGTTCGACATTATTTAAAGAGTTACGCTTTTGTCGATTCGAAGCTCATTCCAGTCACATTGTTGATAGATATCGGTCACCGTTTTGCTTTACTGAGGCTTCATGCAGCGCATGATAACAGCATATTCCGCGGTCACAGCTGACCAAATCCAAATATCTTCAGGCTAACACTTTTTGTGGTCTCATTAGGCTCTCACTGGGCGGGCAGTAAGTTAGGGCCAATAATATGAAGTTATGTTTGCGCCTATTTTTCTGAGATTTTTGGTGTTACTTTTTATCAGCTACTTGTTGTTCGGTCCAAGTAAGTAAATGGGATCCGTTTCCTTCATCTGACAAGTGTCTGGAGGATGGCGCAGGCTGATTTATGTGCACAAATTGCGTGGAATTTAGCAGTTAATGTATTCCACCAATCAGGTCCTTGTTAGCACTCCTAGTTAGTGTTCGATTATGTGGGCCAGGAAAAATTGTGAAATATTATGCCCATCTGCTATTATCTCGTTAACAAGTGTTTATCATGTCTGACCACTGATAGCCCTCTGGACTATATCTTTCATTCACAGAAGTATCATAATTCAATCAACCTTGCACTTGGGAAGTACCAAACTCGAATTTTGCTCTCACTAGAACACATCACTAATCGAACATCACTAATTCACCTAGGGTTTGAGATCGAGCCTTCCAGTCCGTGGTGGTGGTGGTGGAGGGGGGGGAATCACCACTATCGCAGCGGCTACAGTCCAAGCCAATCACAAATTCCGAGTCATATTTGTTTGAATATCTTTCATGTTGACAACCCGCATTGATCGACAACGTAAAAGGTGCTGTGTGGAGGATTGTTAGATTAGCACAGTAATATCATTACCTCAAACTACTAACTAATATTTATGAGAATTGTATGAGCGCACATTACCGCGGCAGTTCAGGTTGGTGTTTCCTTCAAACACTGCTGATTCGGCTAAATAGGGGCCCAGAAAGGTCACATCGAATTAGACCTATCATCGATTTCATTTGCATTGATGGACTGAGTTACATTTAAACTGGATTCGGTTTCCTTAATTTGTTGGTGATTAGTTTCCAATCGGGTGCAGCACTATTGCTTGTGTGAGCGTCAATTTGCACGAATGAGAAACCACTGGATACATCTAGTCCAGGAACCAATTTTAACGGTTTCACGTCACAGTCTAAGAGCATTCCTCCATACGGATCAGGTCATATTTAGCAGTGGCAAGCACGTATTGAAGTGTGCGTCGAAAACAGTCTTGGCTTATTAATGAGTGGCGACGACACAACAACTCATGCGCTCCGTAGTCATGACGTTGAATTTGTTGTAGCATGTTTCCCGGACGAACAGACGAAGCATTTAGCAGATGGCATTAAAACAATGTTGGTGAACGAAGAACTGCAAAATAATATAATAGCGTGGACATCTTATTTGAATCGTTAGTTGCATGAGTGGATGAGAAATCCATTTAGGAACGATTTGGTGAATAGTCACAAGTTTTCATCGGTCAAACAAGGTTAGCCCTCAGATATAGGAAACATAATGCTAAAAACAAAAGCGTATGCTTTCAAACCATTTGTTCTTTTTTGGAGCTAAACCGACGAGAGACTTTCGACTATGAGATTCCATTGAGAGACGAATCAAGGAGCGCACAAATACGGACAACACAGACAGCAGAACATCGGGTTTGTATATCTGAGGAACGGTAGTAACCGAGACATTTGGTCATGTGCTTCCGGGAACTTTCCCTCATCCATTCGTGCGCGAATCGTACTAATAAAATTGTTTAGGACCTAGAAATGTTTTACAATGGTGTATTAAGATGGTATAAGACTTGGAAAAGATAAATATGCAGTTGGAATGCACGGAAATTTGGTCAGCCAAATTAACTACCGAATATCAACTTGTTGGACTCAAACAAAATTTAAACCCAGGAAAGATGAGATGACGACGCGTTTTCGTCTCACTCATGTTCTAACACAGATGCCGGTACCTATGGGGACAGAACTGACCCTATTCTTGATTTCTCTTAGCTTACTTACAGTATTTCGCCATGCGTCGTTCCATCCACCCGATCTGTCGTCGACAAGTCGATCACCCCTCTTCACTTGCAAAGTGTCGCGCAGAGACAGCTGACATACCGAAACCATCCGCTTGTGGTGTGTACGCACCGAGGATCCGTTCTCATCAATCATCCGGGGATGCAGTTCGTCGTACGCCATCCGTACCGCCCATGCGGGTGATATAAATGGACTAAATGGATACCCTAGTAAATAAACCAACCAGCTGTTCTCCTCGCCCGTATGCTTATCTTAAGCACTAGTGGTAACACATGGAATCATGAGTACACACCACTGTCTGTAGTTCGGCAACTAAGGGTTCTCGAGAGCTTGAGCGGTACCTGAAACAAAGTCCCTCTCAAGTGCTACTACTGTTCATAAAGGCTCATCGGATAGGTCTTATGCGAACTTTAACTTCATTGATTGTCCTGTTAGTTACGTTATGCCGGTAAATACACGAATCAGCTACCATAGGTAATCTTTTTCAAGTTTCTAATCGATTCGGATCTAATATAACAATGGTCATTATTTTTTGACAACAATCACAGGATGTAAAATGGGGAAATTTGACCTATAGCAAACACTACAACCATACCCATTTTGTCAATGCTACTTTTCACTTTCAGCGCTGAGCTGGATGCTGGAACAGACAAACGAAGCGGGGAATTAACAGAACGTTCGCTGGTATTGGTTGAGAATTGTCTATATCCGACGAAAATCGACCGACCCGTTTACTCCACCCGCTATCGTCATAGTTCATTCACCAGCCGTCAACCTATTTACGGCTTAGGTTTGCTTACCTATCTGTCTGCCACGCTTCCGCGGTGCACATGGATGTACACATAATACACACGCACACACACACACACACATAGGATGGCACAGCACATAAACACCGTATGAGGTACATCAAGAAATGTAGACCAATCTCTACTGGCTTCCGCAACTCGGCGTTCCTCTTTCAATCAGTCTATCCACCTACCTACCTGACCATCATCCTCTCGACCGGCTAACTGCACGCCACATCCAGTCTCGTCGGTATTCGTTTCGACAGCACCACCATCATCGTCACTATCAGTCACCATCACCACCGCTAACTTCTCAGTTCCCGACACCCCTTGGAAAGTAGCTTACATAGCATTGCGCGAAAAGGCAAGCCGAAGCAGATAGAAGCGGCCATTAATCATTTAAACATCGATTGCCTTTACCATGCATTGGTTGCCTGATGTCGGTTTTGTTCATGTCTGTATGTGCGTGACTGTATTTGTGCCCAACCGCTTACTGACTGTCTGTGTTCTGATTCCCGACCCGAAACTTAGATTTCCATTACACGCAAATTGCTAGATTTTTCTGTTCAGCCTCGGACCTTCTCTTCAAAATGAAGACAAACAGAATACAAAGAATCCACTGATATGAACCTAATGGTCTGGAAGAAAATATCAATGTAACCAAAGCCATGAACATCGTCGTAAGATATTATTCTCCGTAACATGCATGTTTTCACGTGCCTGCTCGAATGATGCGATCGATGGTTTTTTTCTTTACGGCTGCAAATAAGTGAAATATGAATGACTCCGGGAAGGTCGTTAACTTATTCCTTATTTTTATGCCCGTCTTAGACAGACTTTTTCCGTTGGCTTATTTCTTCCAAACGCTTATTTATTAGGTAATTTCTATGCTCGTACGATTGTTTTGGCGACGGATAAGAATCGTTTGCCCGTGGTTGTACGGAGATGGTCAGTAAGGACTATACAAAATGTCTTCGAAATTGCGGAATTCCCGTCGTTTGGTCAATAGATACGGATGAGGCACATCCAGTAGAATTCGTATTCAGTATACGTGGTCAGCTTTGTTTCATTTTTGAAATAAATGGTGTTCGAGCCACTTCGTTTATCTGTCCGCATTACGAGCTACAATTCAGCATGATCTTGTCAGTCAATGGGCGCATTTGTGAATAGTGACGATATCCCCCGACTGTCTGGTCCACCGTGAGCTCTAGTTGCCGGGCTCATGTCTGGCCTATCCGTGTTGACACAGTGCTCTTGGATCCAGTATCATTTTAGCACTTGCCCTTCGGATTTATGCCGAACGATGTATATTATCGACATCCAGATACACTGAGGTCTCCCGAACAGGCTAGTGGTTAGTTGTATCGATTTGTAGAAGGACCCATTTTCTTTTTTCCTTAACCAAACAGAATGGCTGTTGATTGGTACAACACAACTCAGGGAATGGTTACTGTGGTAAAATTCGTTTTACCATATTTGCCTTGGTCGACATTGATCTGGGATGCTCAGGCTATCCTGACATTCCAGTCTTGAGTCACCTATTCGTTTAGCCTATCTAATCGAATTTTATTGCTAGTTTTTGGCTGAGAGTGATATTTCTTTACAAAGGACCAAAATTTGGTAGCCTGATTTCGTTGAGACCCAAACAAAGAAATGAATCGAATTATGCCAATAAAAAGTTTCGGTTATTTCGGTTTTCAAGTATGCTGACTTGCCGGATCAGTCGATTTCTCACCATGAAATTCGAACCAAACTGGAAGGTACATTTTTTGTGCATGTGTTTGCGGGTTCACTCGGAATGCACCATCAGTATCAGGTATTGCATACCCATAGACCTCCGCCCCCTGTTCCATCGGTTATCACGTGGATATCCATTGCGGGACTTAAAAAAACTCCGTTGAAATCGATATCTCCGACGCAAAGGATTCGTTTTCAACCACCCGTGTTATGGGCTACAACAATGTGCATCTGAATGTACCCTTGTTTGTGTGTTTCTCTATTTCGTTCTTCCGTCTGATAAGCAACAAAACAACCGGACGCGATCATTCGTACAACAGACTGCGAAGCCGAAAGATAACAGCTTCACGAGTGAGCGTCAGTGAGTGATGCCGACAATTGTGTGTGTGTGTGTGTGCCTTTCGCGTTTGCACACATTACCATCTTAGTACTGAATATGGGAGGCGGAGCCAACTCGACTCCACCATGTGACTGACTACACTTACTGGACGAGGAGCTGAAAAGTCACAGTGCCACTAAAGGAACTGGAACGACCCATGAACCTCTGTTCCAATAAGTCGACCATTGTGTGTGTATCTATATATATATATATATATATATATATATATATGTGTGTGTGTGTGTAGAGAGAGAGAACGAGTCTAGCTTGATGGTTCCAGTTCAGAACGCACTGCCTTGTTGTTTGCGCCACTGCTGCTTTATCCTGGTGATGGTAACTACAGCCACCGATATGACAGCACGCGTAGCTGTACTACTTTAGCGGTCTTCGTTATTGTCATGTAGCCTCCAACATTATGGATAGCTGCAGGGTGACATGAGACGAACTGATCGAACAACCTCAATATGTCCGATCCAGTTACCAACTAAACCAGGGACAAAGAAATCATCCGATGCTTGACTTTTTATAAACGTAACTCAACTCGGCCGACAACCGTTCTTTCGATTAAGAAAGGAAACATTACCGTTTAAGTAATTGGATTAGACAGTTGTTTAGCACGCACAAAAAACATACGAATAAGCACACATCATAGTCTGGAAGGTTCGGAACACTACTGCATAGAACCACCAGCCAAACCTTGAGAAGTAAGCTGTGGATGGATCGGTTGTAGTTTACATTCGGGTAAAAACAAATTGCTATCCCCCTACCAGAAGAATCACGATTATGAGGTGTACTTCTGTAATAGTGGAAGTGATGCCCGTGTACTCAACTTGCTCACCATGAGGAAGTTGGTAGAGTGCTACCACAAATAGAGCAGAGCAAACAAGTATTATCCGAATAACGAGCACGGCACAAGTCATTTTCCATCAGACTGCTTATCTTCAATTGACCTGAACACAATGGTTTTACGGAATAAATTTGGTTTCATAAAACTGTTATGTACACGCACATATTCATGAACTACTTTCCTTTTGTTGCATTTCCCTGTGGCACTTTAGACATCCCTTGTTTCCCTTGCTCGCACTAATCTTCGAAAAATGCGAGCTGGCTACATGTACTCCACGTGATACCGGGGTAAACAACTCTTCGAGTAACACCAGCGGAAACGGAATGGATGTCTGGTCGTCCGAATCATTCAACGAGGATATTGTAGTGTTTGCGAAAGAGGTAAGCATCACAGAGACAAAGAACAAAAGAGAAACGTTCTTGTAAATATTGTGCAGCATTTGGGTTGCGAATCTCCAACAGTCTCAACGCGATTCTATCAACAACAAAAAAGCAATACTCTTGACAACTTTTGGAGAGTAGTTTAGCTCTTGAGTCGGATACTTGTGCCTGCTTAACCTCAGCCGCGACAAGCCGTTGGTAATGTTCAATAAACTCGAATCAACGAATTATGACAAATGGTAACTTCTGACACAATATTACGTAAAGATTCATTCTGGTAGTTGTTATCCCTGTCTCTTTCCAGTGACGAACGTTCACAGTACATTTTTTAAGTAGTGTTCTTTTTCACAAATCACTGGTGAAAGGCGTCTGTCACATGTCCTAGATAAGAGACCTTCTTGTTAGCATAACTTTCCTTTGGTCCTTTAGTCACTAAGCGGCCGCATTTTCTCCATCCTCTTGGGAGCAATTTCAAGAAATGGGCTGCTCATGCACATGCAGTCCCTTAACCAAGCGAAATAATTGGATCGTTTGACAGGATTATCAATTATGTACGATGATACCGTCGAGTAGGCGTTCTTCAATACATACATACATACATACATACATACATACATACATACATACATACATACATACATACATACATACATACATACATACATGCATACAGACATGCATACATACATACAGACATATATACATACATACAGACACACATACGTGACAGGTTGAGAATAATCGAAGGTCATGTTCACTGTTTCAACTAATTATGAATCAGATTTTTTAAATCGCAGATTCTGTTTTTCTTAAAAGTGCAAAAAATGTGTCAGTATTGTCCAGTAGTCTATTCGAGACTACGGGAAACGAACAAATTTGCGGGAAATAATGCGACACAGTCAACATGCTTGGTAAAAAGCACCTTGACTTCCAGCATTATGGTCCCATATGAAGGAGAGCATTTATCAACCTGAGCTACCATCGATCATCATTTGCAGAACCACCTATTCTTAAACCATTTTTGATTTCCGACTAACACAAGAACTGTGTAGATTTTTCTATACCAGTGTGAATAGTACGCGTAATAAACACATGGAGTTATGTACTGCTTTGCTATCAGCCCAGTGTTGTTATTCTGTCAACTGCCAAACATCTGTGCTGTAACAGTTTATCTCTTTCGGCATGCGCCTTTGCGTGTACGTACGGTTAATAGACGCATTCCAAACGCCTGTCGTGAGCTTCAATACTTTCTTACCATGCATGGCATTCAGCACTAAGCGTTTCCTTGTTCACTTCGCTTTCCCGCTGCCTCTCACTTAGTGGTTATCGTTTGCCTAAATCCGACTTCAATCGAAGTCAACGTGGTGCCCCCCATAAACGAATTGAATACAAGCTTATGGTTGAATATGTTCCTAATCTTTCGCAGACATTATAGTGTTGCACAGCTTATCGGTTGGCATGGGAATGGGAACCTCTTTGTTCCAAGAGAACAATCTACTGATGCACCGTCCTTTAACCCAAGCGACTATGCGCGTCCACATGTGTATGTTCCCATATACGTTCTTGTGTAGGCCCATAGACAACATGAAAGCACATACAACACTGAACAACATTCACGCATGTTTATTAATCAGCAAAACTGATTATGACCGTCTAGGTTAGGGCGGTTGCCTAACGCACACTTACAGAATGTGTGAATGTGTACAACCTTAAAACACCTCTACGAGTACCGGGAAGCATGTATGCCGGATTCCTTTTCATAACTGATCACTGGACGAAGACAGTAATCAAGGCGTAAATGGGTTGCCCTTACCACTTATCAGTAGTTGTTTGCGTCCAACTTAAGGCCTGGTCACCAAACAAAATAGGGGAAAAATATTCTGTGCTTGAATCTCCCATTTGCCCAGTCATCATGTTATCATCCTTGAGAAAAAGGCAATTTGATTGCCCGGGGTATCGTCCAAACAACTAAAAATGTTTGTTAATTCATTGGCCGCTTGACTGTTCTTTTATATTACTGACGGCTGTGGTGACTGATTGACTGTTTTTTGGTGCCTCGGTGAAATTTTTTAAACCCGAATGTCTTAACGCAGGAAACAATCACATCGTTCAATTGCATGAATATCTGGCAGCTCTTGACGCCATTCAACAGTCTTGACGGTATCGACAGTAGTGGTGATTTTATTCTCATTTCTGCTGATTGTGTCTCCTTATTTATCATTGTGGTAGTCACCTACATTAATTCAACATAGCGTACGTTCTCAATAACGTTACCGACCTATCCTATTACATTCAAAAAATCGTCACACATGTTAGTATTCCAGGTGGTCAGTGTGAACTGTACATTTCCACCTATTCACTCATCACATTATGTGATGGCCTGGTAAGACTGAATTTTGCCAGAGCATTAGACCAACCATCTGTTTATGAATTTATTCCTCCCTCCCTTTGTTTTCTCCCTGTACTGATTTATTTTGCCTTTATGTCCCTTTTGCTAGTTGACCAGTTCCCAAAAGTCGATTGCGACAAGCGATCCCGAAATGGATTCCCTGGTGAGTCATTGAGAACCAATCAAAATTGCGAAACGATATTGAGAAGCGTATATTCTAGTTGATTCAATAATATCAGTCTAAGCACGAACAAAGTGAACTTGCAAAAACTTCGCTGTACCATTAATTAGGTGTGGTTTCAACGTCTTGGATGAAAATACCTTTTATAAGGTCGAATAATAAAAGTATCCTCTGATATTAAGAAATGAAAAAAACGATGAGAACTAGTTCTGAAATAAACTCTTAATTGTTTGCACAGCTTAGAAATAAATAGACATTTGTTCATTCCTGCAAGCTTGTAGTAGCGTGTACACTGTTCTCTTACAAGTCATTCCAGTCACCGGGACCGCTAAGATCAGTCGACAATGTGCGATCACAGTAGAAAAAGCACTCAGTAGTTTAATCACGTCATCACGAAGCCCAGGACAGTATCACAACATCACTTAGGTTACTGATCAAACGCAGACGCATCCGGTAAGTTAAATCCGTCATAAAATAACGATAAACAGGCGCAAATTTCCTACCATTTGTTTACGGACTCAACGGTAAACATTATCGTGTTTTTGCGAACTAGAATTTCGTGATTGGTATTTCGACTAGTTCATCAAGAGCTGTTGTGAGGAAGCGAAGAAATCAAACCGTTGTTCATTCACTTCACGGCGACTGTGAACAGCGGATATCAACGTGTTAGTCTGAAAACGCGATCAGAGAATTCAATGAAGACACGGCATTTAAGGGTGTGTAATGACGAAGTTCGTAGTCAATTCACATAAGCGCGCTGAAGTCACATGACAACAGAGAGCTGAACGTGCTGGGTGCGCACTCTGTATAAAGCCAGAGTGAAATGGTGCCGAATTTTGATCGATTCAGCTAGATTCAGAATAGAGTTGAACGTGTTTCGCAAGCAGAGTGGAGAAAAATTGAAGCTTTACATTCGACAGATACTTCATGTTGTGCAAGAATATAAATTCCTTTAGTCGTTAGACCTATTTGAGTAGATGAATATTAACTGGAAATTTTTCTCCATTTCAGATCATCCAAGCGATTCAAGTACTCCGGTTTCACCTTTTAGAAATTGAAAAGGTCAGTGAAACTTGAAGACACTGGGCCGCCTTCAATTGAGTCAGTTAGATCGTTTTCGACACGATAAGAACGAACATCTGATATCCCCCAGATTTTTGCTTTCATATACACACACAAATTTTGTTATTTTCCCACAATTGTTATTGCTGTTGGTAATTGAGCACACCTATCGAAGAATTGCCCCCGGAATGTTGGGGAATACGGAACAGAATGGTTAATAATCAAGTATCAGCCGAACACTTTCTTGATAAGAAAAGCTCAAATTCACTCGTTTACCAAACCATTCTCAGTTGTATTGGATCTGTTCGTGTTAACTTTTAATGCACTCGTATAGCAGACCATTTCAAAATGCATGCAAAATTTGGTATTAAAGTCCTTTTGTCTAGGTTGTAAGGTGCAAAAGAACCGAGAAAAGGTAGTAACATCACCGTCGTAATAGTCGCCTGGTATGCGAAGCTTTCCGTATCACGTAATGTCTACGGTAAACCCATCGGCCAATTCTAATCCCAGTCAGGACTAAATAGATAATCATTGTGGATGTTTATTTTTTGCCGAACCAGTTGAACCAGGTATAGAACGTTTTCCCAGGCCAGATGAATATGGCTATTTTGTGTGCTAGAACTCTTGATAGCTTTTAATCCCCCAATGCATTACCTAGTATAAGGTCTCTGTATTATTCCTGCGTCTAGCAAAAATATCTTTTTACTACCGGCGTACTAATTCTGATAGTGTTATTTTTGCCCGGATGGCAGCATAAACATAATAATTATGCCTTCTTGGAATCTTTCTGTTTCAGGTTCATGAACTCTGTGATAATTTTTGTTCACGTTATATAACTTGTTTGCGTGGGAAAATGCCTATCGATCTGGTCATAGAAGATCGGGATTCGGCAGGGTCTACTGGTTCAGGGAACAGTCCGCAACCTGTTAGCGGCACTCTACCATCAAACATATCATCCAGCAACACGGCTAACAACAACAGCAACACAAACAGTAGCACGAACACAATTAACGCCCCCGGCAGTCTTACTTCCCACAGTTCCGGGAACAACCTGTTCAATAATCTTGGCGATGAAGGAAATCCGTTATCTCTCCAACATCCGTCACATCATCCCGGTATGATCGGCTTCCCAGGCTATCCGGGATCTGGTGTTCCACCTGGATTTCGTGGAGATCCATCCTATGCATCGGCTGCTGCGACGGCCTCTGTGTCCCATATGGGTGGACTTCTTGGTCTGGGTGGTGTCTATCCTCATCATGCCGGTCCCGGCTCATTCCCTGTTGGATTTAATGACCTGCGGTATCCCCAACCTCCATCGTCACTATCCGCAAGTGGATTTCCGGATTCAGCCGCGTATTACGGTAGTGGTCCACATCAGCATGCTTTACCAACTGGTGGGGGATCGCACCACCCCGGTTATCATTCATCCTTGATTCGTGATCCTCGATCTGGGATGTTATATCCGCCTTCCTGTAGCGCCCCTAGTGGTGGCGGCTCCGGATTCAGTAGTTTGGATCCACATGCCGATGGTAGACCACCACACATGGATTCTCCCTATCCCAATGCCGGTACTGGCGGGAATTTCAGCACTTCTCCAAGTTTCGGCAATGCTCACCATGGAGGAAGTCTGGTGCCCGGGAGCTATCCTCAAGCCCATCAGCAAATTTCTACGGATGCAATGTCATCTTCTTCATCTTCAGGTGTGGTCGGACGTTCTAAAGTGAGTGAACAAGGCGTATAATTTCGTGTATCTCAGGGTTTTAATTAACACCATATTTGTACTGTCGATCCACATGAAATTCCTTAAGTGGGCACTAAAATTGCAAGACTTTGAAAAGGCGTTTTTCTTGAGAGGTGGTTGTCAAGTTTTCAAGGTTGGAGGCAAGGACTAGTAAGGAATCACATTGAAATGATATAAAACATTTAGACAGTTTTCGATCGACTGTCACATTCACCGGTCAATCGGTTTGTTCTTCCGTCTCCTACTATTTCACCTCCAATTGCCAACATGTCTTGAACGAAACTAAGAGGATTCTGTTGACTAGTGATGCCTTGAGTTTGTATAAGGTTGAGAAACAAAAAAGCCTGAAATTCATGTAATTATATCTCTTGCACAATATCTTATTCGAACAGTCTTGCTTGAAGTCTCGATGACCATCGATACGTCTCTTTTTATTCGAAGCGAATATGACTGACGGTTTACGGTTTCACCGATTCTAACAAGTATTTGCAATATATCTCTTTAAAAAGTCTGCATACAGTCCATTCATTTTAACCACGTTGTCGACTTACTAGTGGTTCGTTTGCATCATTGATCTATTTGTTCACTATCTAATGAGCATTTTTTCAAAGTCCGGTCGTTTGGATGTGACGTTTTGCCAAAGTGGCCAACCAAACGTCAGATCGGAGTCAACCCTGATAGACTGTAGCTTTGATCTTGTCGGTTGTCACGTTTTACTCTTTACCGAAGAACACTCCTATCAAGTGCCGCTTGCGTTTAACTAACTGCATAAGAATCTGTCTAGGAGTAAGATGACTGGAAGCAACCTTGTTGCATCTTAATTGCTGTTTGTTTTTTGGTGCACTTGTGTTATTTGTCGTGCTGGCTCCGGATTGGGTACATAGTAGTTGGGTTGCTCCAAAACAGACGCACATAACTACGCATGTATATACACACACGTGAGCTTGTATAATCGCTGTTCTGTGTTCATTCAAACACACGCAATTGTCGATCGGTTGCTCATTTGCCTAGGGGAACGATACCTAACAGACTAAAGGAGAGCACTGCTTGACTGTGTTTAAGCTGTCCCACTTTACACTAAATCTTATTAGCTTGTTCTGACACAGTTCTACAGAAAAGTAATTTGTTCACCACAAACTTAGTAAAACAAAACTGTTTTTTTGCACTCATTTGATGTAATCGCGCCACGGATTAGTCGAAACTATCTTCGAAACATTGGGAGCAAGCCAGCCACTTCGTGTTTGCGAACTACGCGAGGAAAACATTAACTTGTACACGTCACCAAGGTTTATCCACCTTAATCGATGAAAATTGGAACTTCTATATTGCTTCCTAGTTGTCAGTTCCAGAAAATGAGGTGGAGTTGTTTGCTAGTTTCGAATTTGGTGGTCCGCTCTCTATCGGATTCAGTTCTTCTGGGTTAGAATGATGACTTCCCCTTTTAGATTCCCATTCTGTTAAGATTCACATAGTTCCCTTTTTACTTGACTTTCGACCCGTCCGTAATCTTTTTTCATCACTGTGATTGTAAGCCGACAGGCGATGAATTTGTTTTGGAAGTCCATGTGGCAAGGATGTGGTGACAAATACATGGGTTTAAAAAATCAGGCTAATTTCTGTTTTCGGCAGTGTAAAATCTTGTTCAAACACAGTTACCTTGATGACGAATAAAATGCATGTATACTTACTAATAATTCACAATAGTTTTCACTATTAAATCGCTCCCAGATAAGGGATTTTCTTGACTATCTACCACATCAAATGGCATCATCAGTAAACCTTGTTTACGAATCTTCTGAATCCTCATCGTGCATCTTGTCATAATTTACGTTAAGGTTTACCGGATTTATTCTGACAGTAGGATGCTGATGGTACGGATGATTTTATGGGACAAAGAATCCTCTTTCATCTGTCAGCGTATGCACCGTTTAAATCCCTCTTATTAAGCCAACTCTACTGGCATTGTAGTAGGCAGCAAAGGGTTCGTCCACTGCAATTGTCACTACTCTGTCGATCAATATTCAATAATCCTAACTGAACAGATATAGCAACTGAATCTGAAGAAACCTAGCCGCTTATAAAGTCGCTTAAAGACACCCACACAAACAACTTTATACGCGTACGTGTACTCACACAGCAAATGAAGCTTCCAAACGTGCGGCACGGATACTTCACTTGTTACTAGGACTATGGTGTTTCCCGAGAACATTCCGTATGTGATAACGTGATTGATCGATGGTACAAATGATCCTGATACCCGAAAGATAAGGGGAGTGAGGAGGTAAATCTTTTCCGCTTGTCAATTCTTGTTCTGGTATGGACTTGTCTGATTCGTTACTAGTGTTGGTGACATTAGCAGCGCAAACCGGCACCAGTGCGCATGCACAGACAAACACTGAATCGAAAGTAGTCACCCATACTACATCCATAAGTCCTCGGTGGTGTATGGACCATCCGACGAGCTCTCGATATTGACTTGACGACAAGCATTGGACTGATTGACGAGTTACAGTATGTGCGGTCTAGACAATATTCTGTGTCTGCCTACTGCGATCAGATGAATATGCGCATGCATCAGTTATCGTGGATACATGCTGTATTGTCAATGTCAAACAACATGTATATATTTCTAAAGGATAGCCAATCATTATGATCACCAAGCGAATTAACAATACTGGTATGAGGGCCCTCGATCCCCGTATGCTGTCTTGTACGTGTGTCACAAAGAAGGAACATACCAAATGAGTGACAAATCAGTTTGTTCCATTCCACCGGGAGTTCGCGACTAAATGCATACATACAGAGACACTTGATAACATAGAGCCATCTATCAGTTTATCAGTGTAAATGTACACTACCGACGCACAGAGTGTAGGCCTTTCACACAACTTCACGAAAGACTCGTTTTACGTAATTCAGAGATCATTGAATGCTATTCCCTCGATCCAAAATGTTTATATTTGCCGCAACTTACTGCACTGTGGTTGAAAATACGCAACTTCATAGGAAACCGTGATCTGAATGGCGTCGAACGACGACGCCTGCAGTGCATATTTACACCGTCTAGTGCATGCAAAACCGAAACTTCATACTCGCTAATGCGTACATACATTTCCATCTATATGGGTGTGTGTGTGTGTGCATTCCATAAATAGAAGTCTTGGTCATCACCTCTCTTCTACAATAACGTTACAGACTGTCTGACAGTGACCACCTGCAAGTGCTAGAATGTTCCCGTGTTCTTTTACATGCTATTGAATAGTAGTTCCCAATGAGTGGAAAGCAATGGAATAAGTGGGCCGTTGGCCGATCGCAGGTCCAAATGTTTGTATTCATATATGAATGAAAGCGCACTACCTGATACATATCAAACACCCGGTAGACGCTATTTTATTCAACAAAGTCAAAACATGCCATGGGATTTAGCGTCAGAGTGAGGGGTAGTACATGAAACTGATGCATTTATGGCCATTCATAATTAGTCCGCTATATTTTGCCAAGAGAACGCTCAACGAGTTAGGACTGACTGCTACTTCACTCATCCTACAAGAGTCTTTTACTTTGACGTCCTAGGTTCAGGCCCGTACTTATACTGGAATAGTGTGTTGGTAAAAATGATCATAACCAGATGCCTATTTGACATTCGGTAAATTTCTCCGGATATTTTTTCCCCGCTTCTATAGTAGTGTGTTTGGTCTGACCAGCTGAACGAAACAGGAAATAGACGTCACAACATTTGGCTGAAAGGTTTGAAATAATGGCGCAAAATTAATGGATGAGCAACTCACTACGGACACGTAGTCCTAGTGGTGAATTTACTAGCGCGCTTCTGAGTGAGGTCCCTTGATAGTACTCGTAGAAATTCGATAAATTAGAACGAATTTCTAGACTTATTTTGTTGACCGGCGGTCGAAGAGTAATTTTCCACTTTTTGACTTACTGCATCGGCAACTGATTTCGATGTTAATCGCATTAAAAAAATCATGCTCAACTCATGCTAACCTACCCAATCGTCTATTACCAGTCATTTAGGAAACGTATTCACGTAGTCTGTCGGTGGTCTGGTGATTACATACTCGACTTCATGGACGGACTTAGGGAAATGTGTAAATCGATTTCTCCGATTGTCACATTCAGCTGCACGTGGGGATTGCAATCTCATTTCGCCTCTCTCATGCCATGATAAGGCGACGAACAACTTGAGCCAAGGCCATTTTTCTAATATTTTGATATCATCAAAGTATTTGTATACTTGTGCTGGGCTTTGGTTACCCAAACCGCGTTTATATACTTGTACCGAAATTTTCATCTGACTATTGCTCTTTTCTCCGTCTTCTATGACCAGATCGTCTGCCAAATCTTGGTTGGGAGAAATTATCGACATCTTTGTTTGACTTTATTTATTCGTGCCTACTTTCGGATGAACGTATGCCGATGAGCTGAGTGTTTGCAGTTGTCACTATACTCTCAACCATAAGGGCCGCTGTATTTCGTTGCTACTTGCGTGTGTGTGTTTGTAACTTCGGTAGAGCTAACTTGCTGGGGTCCCACTTTATATACTCACGTACATACAACTGTGTGAGCATGGAGAAACACGACATTGAGAACCAAGTCAAAATGGGCCAAGGGAACAACACCAAGTGTCAGTTTTTCTGCTTGTCCGATTGACTGACTCATTTTATGAATGAGCAGAAAGGATGGGACCCAGACCATACGGATCAACACAAAGATGTCGTGTATGTGCGACAGCATCGGTGTGAGCTGCGAGCGGGTAGGTTTCCGGGTGTGAAACATGTATCTTCACAGTGATCAATGGGTAAGTTCCTTGCCTGTCTGCGAAACGAGCTCTTCTGGCATGATCCGAAGATGAACAATAGGCTGCAGGCTAATCGACGACCAGGAGGTCAGTCCCAATAAGGTTTGGATTGGATACAATGAAGTACAAAGCCAAGAACTGCCTCTTGTACAGATGTGTTTATCTTTCGGCAAACTACTACTCATATTTTACGTGAACTCGAAAGGCAGAGCAAACCAATCCATCGATAATTGACAGGACTGGCTATCGTTCATGATCGGTTACAAGCCGCTTGTATTTCAGATGTATTAAAGCAGCAAAAATACATTAACTACCAGGTAAAATCGCTTCGTTAAGGAAAAATGCTGGGAAGAAGAAATAGAAATTTGAGCAGTCCTTCGTTAACGCTTTGCTTGAATCATGCCTTCTGTGGGAACATAAGTTCGATGAGAAACTCAAGGAAGCCAGATTTTCAAGGTCAAATTGGTCAAATTCTTCGTACTAGGTCAGGTATATCGTGATGCCACGTTAGGCGTCAAAACATATCTGGCCTGAGACACTGGATTTTTCTATGCTCGATTTCGGATCGAAGTTTTGCCACCTACTTGTCCACTTGGCATGTTGGTTATGCGTTGTGACAAAGTGATCATCATGATTCGACATGCACCGCGTTATTCTACGATGAGCTTAGCCAGGAAATTATGCAAATGGTTCGGCAGATGTTGTACTTTGGTTTACTTAGAGACAAACTTTAGAAAAAGAGGCTTTGAAGGAACTCCGCCCACGTTACTAATGGAAGTAATATTACTAACTACTAAATTTCAATTCATTTTTTTATCGTGCAGCAAATACACAAAACTTCTGGAACGAGATTGCAAACATTGAATGGTTGCTGAATGGGAAACTAAAACTGACTGTCCTACACTCCTAGGACCCACAATGAATGTGACAAATAATTGCACAAAAAGCGAACACATTAATTAGGGTGTAAGTTACCTACCGGTTAGCAGTTATTTCCTTCGGTGTATTTGGATCATTTAGGCAACGTCAATTGGATTTAACTAAATTTTAATCTTCCAGATAAAGTCAAAGGATCCTGACGGCCTAGTTGGTGCAAATTCTATTGAGGTTATACACTTATTCGGGTTCGAAGTTTTCTACGGTGTTCGTGTCGACCAAATGAGAAGAAAACCGCAGTCATGTGCACAAAATAACCTAAAAATGAAAAAGCTCATTATTAGACATCAATTGTGACCGAACGGATTTATCGCGCGGAAAACGTTGTAGTCTTTGAATGGGGCTTTGGTAAAGCACTATAGTTAAAGATGAAATGCGCTGATTTCATCATTGTTGATCAAAGGTACGGTAACATTCAGCCAGGGTGCTACTTAATTTCCTGAATCGTGGGACCTTTGGGGACGTCATCCGATTGGCCATCCCATGTTTCACAACACATCCGCGTGCATTATTCTGACAGAGTGATCAGCTGCACTGTTAGTGATATGCCCACTTCATTTTCGGTACTTTTAAAGTTTCGTATTGCCTGACAATTATTTATTCGCCGAAAAGGACAACATCTCTCTTGTTCCATGGTTGCCTTTTGTATGCGCGTAATTTAGGAGCCTAACTGAATGTAGATGGAATTTTGGGGACGAGTTTTTCAGACTGTGGAGAATGGTCATCAACTGCTTGTGGATTTCGCCAACGTTCTTCATATAGTCAAGAAATTTTGCGTCCAACTGTGCACAGCAAATAATAAAAAACTGCGAAAAATTAGAGTATCGTGCTCTCCGCCCATTTCGTTTTTCGGTTTGCAGTTGTTAAAAGAATTGTTTGCATCAATCCCACTATTATGCAGAATTCCTCACCGTTACTCGGCAGTGTTGGTAGCCGACGGTCTCCGGATGTCGACGATCACACCAGCCCAACTGGAGGTGGAGGATGCCATGGGGGTGGAGCTGGCGGAAGTGGACCTGCCAGTCGTGGAGATGGAGGCGGAAGTACCGGCGGTGGCGGTGGCGGTGGTGGCGGGGGCGGTATAGGAGGTGGGGGCGGTGGAAGTGGAGGAAACGGCAATGGCGGAGGGGGTACTGGCGGTCGTGGTCGATCATGTGATAACGGTGGGGGTGGCGGTGCCAGCAGCGGTCGAACAGCTTCAGCAGGGAACGCACAATCTACAGACCAGCATTTGGGCCGCCACTCGACGAACTCTCAGCACCACCTACACACCCAAGCCCACTTGGGCCATCATTCCCATCAAACAGGGCCGCAACATTTGTCACAGTCCACAACGCCCCTATCACGCAGTCACGGCAACGCCAGTCAGGATATGAACAGTGAGGCTGGTGAGTTACTGTGCTCACTTTTCCACTGACTGGCTGGCTGACTTTGATAACTGATTGACTGACTGATTGACTGACTGACTGACTGACTGACTGACTGACTTTAGTGCTTAACTGCATGACAGACTCCCATACTGAATTTGGTGACTGACTTTGTTTCAGGTGACGGTGTAGACAACTCTGTTGATTCCAGTGAAAATGTGGATGAATATGATTTGGAAGAGAAGTCCGCTAAACGCCAGAAAAAACGAGGCATCTTCCCGAAAGCAGCAACAAATATCATGAGAGCCTGGCTTTTTCAGCATCTTTCGGTAAGATTTTCACCTATTCATTGAAACACTGCATACCGGTATTCGTGGAACAAATCAAGTCACAGCAGCAGTGTTTAGGGACAAACTAATCTGAACATATCGTAACCTCGTTATCGCTAACTACTGACCGGCCCTTTTCTGTGACACTGATCGTACGAATAATATAAAATCGACCTAATTTATAAAGCGTTGGGCATCCTTTCACCTAGTAAAAACGACTGACTGGCAATGATTGTATTTATGTATAGTTTATGCCTGTCATTGATTTGAAGTGTATTTGTCAGCGTCTATCCAATCACGTCTGTTTCCAAACTAATTCCTTATCTGGCTATCGTTTCACAAATCGATTGATATACAAAGTTGGTATTCCCAGCGTCGTGGTGACTGCTGTGCGAGACACACCGTAGTTTCACCGAATAAAGTGAATGAGAGCATACATTTGCTTTCAGACAGTTTGACTTGCTCCCGGGTAATCGTCACCTTCCTGTTCTACCGTAAAACACTATAAAACGGACCAGAACTTGCCATCAAACCAAAAGGTGCTCCTGTACCTAAGAGAAATTTAAAGCAACTGTTTTTACGCATGCTCAGAGATGATGAACACCGACTGCCGTAAAACGAAACGGAAAAACTGCTCGCATCTTTTATCCGGGAAGTTCTGCTCACTTCCGTTTGATGAGCAATAAAACTTCCATTTTATTCATTTGTTCATCTACTTTCATGTCACTACTATCTCTTTTCAAGTGCGTGTTTGTGAGTGACCGTGGGATGGTTTTCAGTTGACTGTGTCCAACCCAACGTTCATAGTTGACCTTCAGGGTCAGAATAAGTTCATCGATCTGACACGATGGTCTTTTTTTAGGTTCCACTTTTTATTGCAGAAAGATGGAAAAGTGGTTAAATAGTGACTGTAAGTCAGATGCAGATGAAAGTCACTTGATTTTGGGGAGTGACTAAGTAAATCTACTAAAACAACGACACGTGATTTATTATTACGCATCACGTTTCCAAAAAACAAGAGGGAGACCAAATTCCTCATAGTGCCCGTTTTTTAAAGGCGAAAAACATATCAGTAAAAAAAGTTGATATGTAAACTTTTCGACAACATCAACCGGATTCTCAGTGTGTCATCATATTTGATTAACTCAGCCGATATTTTTGTGGTTTTCCCCTAATTTTTCATATTTTAGCATCCCTACCCGTCAGAAGAACAGAAAAAACAATTGGCCACAGATACCGGCCTCACAATCTTACAAGTAAATAACTGGTGAGTTTCCACAACGGTGGTTCGGTAATTTCTCAAACTGAACTCGGGTATGCGTTAGGTGAGAAGGCGATTTTTCCCAGTTGGGTAGTTGTTTTCTTTTCTCGGTTACAAATTGCGATGACTTCGCATTGCTGAAGTGTCAGTGCACAGCTTACTGCAAAAATCCTCATCATCGAAAGACTCAGTGCAACTGAAATAGCTCGTAGTTAGTCCATTTTTCGATTGCCGGGGCCAACTCTTTTGAGAGTCGGTGTGTGAGCTGTCGAGACCAGATTATCTACGTTCACTGAAACGTTCACTAGTAGGTAATGTGAAGGGTCAGGGTTCAAATCCTGGAATTGACGGAGGATCGGCATCACTGATGAATTCTGCTAAGAGTGAGACTGGAATCTGGTGCCGCTCGAGTGTTAGACAGACTGGATGATTCGAGGTCCGTGCGTGAGAGGTGAAAGCTGGGGGATGGACGGCCAGACGTGATAGCATCAAACCCAAGCATTACTTGTTGATAGTTGCGATTACTGCCTAAGTACTAAACGGTATATCGATTAGACTTTGTTACTAAATAAATGACATGACGTATGCACCATGATTCGCTTAGACACTTGGAACCGTAATTGGTTTCAATAAAGTAGCAGAAAGATTTGAGATAAATGATAGTCACATTTCTTCCAGATTCGTCACAGACTGACTATCCTGCGTTAACGGTACAAACACATCTCATACTTAATATGAAGATCCACATAAGTTTATATATATATATATATCTTTGTGACACTAATATCCGTGAACCCTATTGAACGCAGTTACCCAGTGACCCGTATATAATACAGAATGCGCAAGGTTTAATTAGGTTGCTCAAATGACGCAATTCAAGACGTGCGTGCAAGTCAACATTTTTATTTTAATGTGAATTGTTCAGCCAGCGACAAAGAAATGTAACCCTTAAACTCGTGGATTGCCCTCATCTACTGTCCTAGTGCACCACCCTTCATACCACCTTCATCAGGCAACCGTATTCTAGGGTCGCGTGGTGAGTGAGGGTTCGCATAAGCTGTATACAAAGGGCGGGGCAAACAAACGGGTAGGGGATAGGCAACAGAATCCTGTGCGAGAACGGTAGAACGTGAAACGAATTCTGACTATGTTGTGTTGTCAGTCGGATAGAACAACACGCCTGTTCTGACCGAACAACAATGGTCTCGTTTCTTGACTCGAATTCGACTTAGTAACTGGTCAACAGTTCGAGTACGGTCACTCAGGTTACGTACAAATAAATGGAAAGACGCACGCACAACCAAGCTTATTCTTACTCACACAGACTACCGAGTATGCCTAAGGACAAATGATGTTTGTTTGTCAGGGCCAACAATAGTCACATAATCACAGTCAAACAAAAAGCAATCAAACGAAGGATTGTATAGGGGATTGTTCAGACGAATCTAAGCTTCTGTTGACCAAGCAGTCCATCATGCTGTTCACATGATCGGTCTGAAATATTGCCATAAAATTCCTTATTTACTTCATATCGTTTTCTGCTGTTGTTAACCGGATACGAGGAAATCAGTCTGCTAAATTTTCTGCACCAATGCTTCCTTTCTTGATTTCTTAATGCCTTAACTCAGACTGAGAAGTTTGGCTTGGTTTGAAATGATGGATGCAACCGTCTCTGTTCCCTGCATAATGCACCTGTGGATGTGCGATTCTAACTGTGCCGGTAAACAAAGGTATATATATATATATATATATATCAAGTCCATTTCTCTATTTCCCCGTGGCAATTTCACTTTCGCGCCACTCTCCCCATCCAGCGCGGAAACTTACCATGTGCTGCATTATTCATTGCTCTATTTCTATCTGACTTTTAAATAGCCATTCTATTTCGTGTTCGGTGCTACCTCTTAGACATAATGATTCCTAAGTTCGCTAGACAGAACGAAATGGAAAGACGCATGTAACTCTAGCAATTCAATCATAACTAGCAATTAGGTGTGTTCTACTTGGACACATGCATTATCTTACTGAATGGTGACAGATTGAACAAGAAGAACGGACGTAAGATTCTCAATGAGATGAACATATTGCGCTCTTTTCTTATGCTGACGAGTTTTGAGTACCAACAAGTGTTATTTATTTCTGTTTTACTTTTATCCAATTCTCCAAGGTTTATAAATGCAAGAAGACGAATTGTACAACCGATGATTGATCAGTCCAATCGAGCTGGTATGTCTAGTCGATAGCGAGTTATCATGTTCCTAACAGTACGGAGTACTTATTAATATTTTTCACATTTATTTGGCGATGATCTGAGTTTGGCAATTGCTACACTTCAAGTGAAAGAATCGGATTATGTATTTTGGACAGTTCGATGATTCACGCTGAACGGTGAGTCGAGAATGTTTATTCTCTACTCTCGAGCATCCGCACAGCATATTCCCATTTCCTTGCTGTGTCAGTCAGATTATAGAACAGTTGATAATATCTAAACATCAGTAAGGCGAAAATGTCCCTTCTGAACTTCTCGTTTCAGAGTATTTGCGTACATAAACTATTCAGAATAGAGCCGATAATACACCCAAGATATCAGATGAAGTTCCTGAGTTCATCATGGTGGTATACCTGACTACGGAGCAGTAAAATGGATTCCCTTAGTCAGGTAAATTGCAAATATCACAACTCAGAAAAAAGTGCGAACAAAATGAGTGTTAAACCCACCAAATGGAATTAGATATGTGGTCGAACTGAGAGGTGGTGGGGCACTTAAACTGTTCGCATAGGCCTGTGGTCGGTGAATACACGAGACCAGCCGTCGAAACTGAATTTCATCATTCAGTCTGGCTTTTCATGTGTCTTTTTGCCCTCGATAATCCAAACCGGGATAACAAAGCGAGTTTGTGTTTGCCGGTCGATGGTTCTGCCTGCTATTCACTGGCATGTTCAGTCATAGGTACATCGAATTAAATCAAATGAAGCTATGTTGTGCGACAAGTGGAAGGTCTCGTGTTTTGTGCAGTGTGTATTTCCATTCAGTTTGTTCGAACATTGTGAATACTTGATATCTTATTTTGTTCCTATTCCTCTTATTTAAATTTAAGAATTCCGAATGGATGGTCATATTACGGATCAAATAATTGCTTATGATACGATGCCCTTAGGTCAGGTTAGGATATAATCAATGTAACTGTTTGTAAATGGGGAATTTCATCTAATTCCGAACCGTCTTGTTTCAATTAACAGTTTGATCATTTGTGTGTTGCGTGGGTCCAGGCGTGCGTAAAACTTTCTCGGACTATGTAACATGTGGAAAAACCGCAAGAGCACAATTTCGTAGTTACGATTCTGAACTCCACATGAACGACACACATTCATCTCTTTCTCTGTCGCGTGCTCCTTCATCCAGGTTCCAATCACACATTCGTCTTCACACTCAGTTACCGTTCTAACTGTAACTTGCATCGGTTCACTTCAGTTCTATCTAGCTTGGTCTATAAATATATTCGAACTTGTATACATCTTTGTCAGAGTGTGATTGTCTTCGTCAAAAACTACCAATTCAATTCACACACCATGGCACATCCGATCAGGAAGGCATTTTTTCAATTAGCTTTTGGCATCTATTTAACTATACCTATAGCCGAATGTCTGTACGCTGTTTCTGTTTGCGCGTGTTAGGCAGTGAATTTCAACTTAACTAGCTTGTGCATAGAGTGAATGAACAGATTAGATCAGGAGGCGGTCGAAAAATCAGGGACAATCGGTAAATAGTTTGGTCGTTTTATTTGGATAGCACCTTGTGCATTCTCATTTTATCCTGTTCGGTAACGTGGGTTCTATGTTGTTTGACGTGAGTGCAAGCTACTAAGCACAGGAAACATGAACCTCGTTGATACATGTCGCAAACCTAAGTCACACATGCTTACATCACTGTTCATCTGCTCTTGGTTTGCACGTTGCTGCACACAACTGGAATGAGAAAGTTCAGCTTGTCTGCAAGCAATGTTGTCGGTCGATGAGTTAGCACATATATGTACGTAATATTAATATCCTATGCTGCTGCACCACTCGAATATCAATAATCACTATTTTCATCCGGATTTTATTTCTTCACAGGACCGCATGGTTACCCTGCAGACGCAGCTGGATGTCTTCCCTACATGGATAATCAACATTTTGCTGCTTACGGACGTCCAGGTAGGGATTAGGTTACACCATTTCCTTTTCCGTAGGACTTATGAGTTTGCCTAGATAGCATACGCGAATAGTGTTGCTAAGCTTTCCTCCAGTACACGAAGCTTTGCATGCAACTCTAGCCCATAGGATAAACGCAGCTGAAATACTTTTCTGACGCAATGTAAAATGAGACTACCTCGCAACGGAATCGATGAATTCTATCTTCGTCTACCGTGAATATGACAGCATAAGATTAACTGTGGACCAGCAAAACGAAAGGAAATAGAATTAAATCAAACTGGGAAGAATGACGTCAATCAGGTTCGTTTTCCATTCGACGCTCTGCATTTCACGGAGCACATGCAATCTATTTTGTGTGCCTTTCGTGAAGTGGGTTTTGAAATTCACGATGTGTTTTTCGATCACTGCGTCTCCAGTTTCTTTGAGTAAGAAATAATTCCATAGGTCAGTTGTTTTCGTCAGTCTGATATATCCCAACCATGACACATTACGAGCCGACTGCTCAGAACACGGTGAGACTAATTCACGACAATTTGGTCCAAGTAATGCCAGAAAACTAGTATCGATAACCATCACGAATCTTTGTGTTCTAGTTGGTTTTTTGGTCACTTTGATATGATAACCAGTAATTTCATGATGAAATTGCTTTTTATCTGATACTCCGGGAAGTTTTAGGATTTAGGCATCAGTATACACTGATTAAGTACCTCATTCAATTATCACATCAGAAGATGTAACATACTTAAAATAACATTAGGATTCAAGCCCGATGCGCTTTAACTACTAGAGCATGCGTCAGTACCAAGCACATTTTTGTACAGTTTACTTCAGATTGAAAGAAAACCACTCTATTTTGGATAGCCTGATAACTAGACCATGACGAAGCATTCCGAAAGACACTTATTTCCTTATATTATCTGCGTTTTTGGAATCCAGATAGAATATCCGTCGCCACAGAGACAAAATTTCCCCTCTCCTTTGTGCATAGGGTTTTCCTCATCCTATTTGTGTAACAGTGAACATTTCGAACACGAGTAAGAAGATGCGATAACATTTTCGAAGAATTTTCTTCTAAAATATCCATTTTGTAACCGTTCCCTAAGACACCACACATCAAACATCCAGGTCGCCAAATTAATCTGGTCAGCATTTTCTGCTATTACGCGAACCAAATATATTCCCTGTTTTACTGCGCGATTAATCCACACTACGTATCTGCTGACAGTTAGAGTTTTTAAATTTTGTTCAACTCTATCTGGACAATAGTGCATGAAGTATCGGTGATAATATCTGTCACGATAAGATAAAAGAACTTCCGTCTAAAAATTTAACGTCGATATAAGTAATTTCGTCGACGATTTTGGATGTGATTGATTTGTTCTATGAAAAACATTATAATGGCTAACTTTATTTGGTTGATAGAATGCGAATAGTGGTCTTTCGCAGTTTGAAATGCTGATAATGCTTAAATAAAAAATGTGAATTGCCCAAGGTTTTTGTGTCAGTTCAGTAACCTCTATATTGTTATACCAAAAAAATTTACTGCCAATCGCTCACTTCTTCACTGTCAACGAGATAATATAAGTGATTAATGCAGGGCACTTGAATGACCTTGACTCATGGTCGACCATGATATGAATTAAGATCCTCCCTCAATGAAACGGTTTCTGTACGTGGTCAACTACGGTTATTGGATCTCGATTAACGCTACACCCAAGTAACCAATAATTATCTTCAGCCTATAAATGTGTAATCGTGGGTGGAATACTCCGCAAAATAAGCGTTGCTGTTGGACGAACGGGCTTGCTATCATTTATGAATTTATACTAGGGTACATCCTAAGACCCTTCCGAGATAGCTATGAAATTTCCTTGTTTTTAGGATTTCATTTTTAATGTTAAGCCGCACTCACCTAGGCAAACAAGGTCACCCATTTTCAACTGGAATTTTTACAGTCTACAAACAGATATATTTGAACGGGAACTGGTAGATAAATACATGAGTTTTGCTGGTGCTTTTTGCCCCACATAAGTAGTGGAATCTTGTGAATGATAACAAAGGAAACTTTTAAATCCATCATGACCGCCGGTGCTTATGCATATATTTTTGTATGCATACATTTGTGTAGAAGTCTAAACTGAATGTTTGAGCGTGTAGTTCGTTATCAACAAAAAGCTAATAGTTCTTATTGGGCATCTATCTAGCAATCGTCTTTCTATAATGTCTCTAATCTTACCGATTCAGGTTTCCATCCCGGCGGAATGGCTAGTGAAGCAGAACTGTACGTGGCCGCGGCTGCTGCTGCTGCTGCGGCTGCTGTCGGTGGTCCGTCGAACACCGCTGATATCGAGAATTCCATGGCCGGTCCTGGTGTGGGTGGTCGTGGTGCCTCCATGGCTGAAGGTGGTGCTGGTGGTTACATGCCTAGTTATCTCGTCGGTGGAATATCTGAGCCCAACTGCGGTTCCAATTATCACCGGTCTGGCCTTCTCACTAACAGTGCGAATTACCCTTCTATGCTATCTGGTCATTTGCCTTATGGATCCTACTCGGTTCCGTCTCCAACCGCTTCGAATGGGAATGGAAATGCCACAAATCGAGCCCCTTTCCCAGGGGCCGGTCAGTTTGGTTTGTTTTCCGGGGCAGCCACAGCATCCCAAGGTACAACCGACATGAACTACGGTGCCTCTGATATTAACATGGCCGCCGTCCACTATGCCGCAGCCTTGGCTTTACAACAACAACAGCAGCAGCAACAACAACAACAACAAAAGAGAGGGCCCTATCCACCAGCATCGAGTACAAATGCAGGTCAGTCGTCACCAAACGCAGCATCAGGGTCTACCTACACCTCTCCAAATTCCACATACCGCGGATTGACTAACGGACACATGCCTCCAAGTTCACATAATCCTCCCACAGGTGGCTCTACTTCTTCGCCATTTAACTCATCATTCACAGGATCGAATTCCTCTGGCAGCATTCCACCAGCACATTTACAAACGCACAGTTCCACACCCGGTAGTGGCGCTGCACCTGTTGCACCCTCCAGTGGAGCCCCATTACACATGAGTTCCAGTTCCCCAAATCCATTCTCGCCTACTAGTCGTCATCCGCTCGGGTTGACTAGTTACGGTCATCATGGAAGTCATCTAAACAACCATCATCATCATCCTGGAGGATTTTTGGCTTCAGTAGGTGCACAGGACAGCTTGGCACAACCATCCTTACAAGACATACATGCTGGCTAGAAACTACAGACAAATTCCTCATACGAACATGGCTCGTGACAAGCATGTGAAATCCATTTACCGATACTTTTTGAGAACCCCGGTGGTCCCTTTTCCACTTATTCGAACGGCATTTTTATCACGGGATCAGGACCGAAGCTGCTTTGCGTAAACTATAGCTTTTCAATAGACACTAAAGAATGACCACCAATGACTAATGAGATGACTTTCGTGCCACTTAATGCGAAGACGCATTGGTGTCTGAAATGAGTACGGACAACCAATGGCGATCCAAGACTAGTCACCTTAGCTTGTGTATCGCTGACCTGTTTTGTATATGAATCTCAATCTTTCTGTATCATCCGACCTGTTAAAATAAACGCTGAAGTCCGACCTTGGAGTCCTCAAGATCGGCGTAAGCATAACGAGCTATGATAAAAGAAAGATTATTGTGCAGTAAATTTCACTACATTTTTGTGGCAATGAGACTTATTCCGACAGATCGGTCAACTGCCTCCTGATTCCTTATCTTGCTATCCCTGGTTGTACTAAAAAGAACAGCATCGGAGATAAGTACAATGAAAACTGCGTTTGTTTCTACCTTCAAAATACATCCACCCAGACAAGCATACGCAAGAACAGTAATCGTTTTAACCCTGTATATTTATCTGTACTCTGAGGTTGCCAGTTGCTTTGTTTTCCCTACCTTTTTATTCCTCCTGTCTCTTTTTTCCGGTCTCTGTTTCTTTTTGATCTGTGAATCACCTGATCTGTCTATTTCATATCTAATTGGTTTACGCTCACTCTGTTGCACAGTCAGTCTCTACGATCATCACCCAGTAAACAAGCGTACAAATTGAGAGCATATCTTTTTCACCAGTTGTGCAAAGACTGTGAAATACGGCCCTAGCGCTGCACATGCCTATTGTCTGCACTCAACTTCTTATCATTTTCCGTTCTGTCTCCCTTACTCCTTAATAGAACTGGTGATGTATTTCTACCGAGCTTTCTGTCTGACATTTTTCTACATTGAAACAGACAGGCACCTCCTAATCATATTAATAAAGGTTCAGATTGACTGAACACTCACAAGGAACGCACATTCACAATCCCCCAGTCAATCCTCGTGCTATTTCCCGCGTCTTCTGACCAATTCCCCGGGGTATCAGCAGATGGCTCAATTATGAACCGGGATAATTTCATTTCAGGCTGCACAAACAAGAATGGGTTTTCACTTATGCCACGTGCACAGACGTTTGAAACAACTGAACCTACTACTCAAATACATGAATGTATTTATGTATCTATCTATATACATATATATATACATATATATGAATCTGTATTTATTTATGTGTAATGGAAAAATGGCGCTGGTGCCGAGTATTCTCACTGCACCTATTCACCCACATTTCCTCTTGGATTGTCTGTTTAATATTTTGCCCATTCATTCATTCATTCACCAGTTCGCCGCCCATCCGTCCATCAGCCACTCATGTTATTCTAACAGAAAATACACCGAATTCCGAAAAGCAGTCAGCGCTTTCGATGTCCCGTCCGTTGATGAAAACAGGTGCCGACTCTCGTTGCAATCTTGGCTCCGAAAGGTCTAATTGTGCATCCGCCAATAGTCCTTACATACTTCTCAGCCGTCTATTTGCTAATAGCCTATAGCCAGTGCATCCAAACAGCAAGGGAAGAAAGGGGGACATCGAACAATCGATGCACACTACAATAGATGCACTAGCTTTCTGTATCGTCGTGTTCTAGACGGGACTGAACTTTGCTACCATATAATTCTGCACGTTTCTGATAACCGGTCTGGTTTTTACGTCCCGTCAAATTGCCACCTGATTCGTTACAGTAAAAAGTAGCACAGTGACCAATGACCAGTGTTTTGAGATGAGTTACTTTCAGAAGGAGGCTTTCATGCACTGATTTGAACACATCATTCCAGATGATGCGCGCAGGATATTCGCAAGTTGCAAAACCTGATAGGTATTGAAGCAGTAAGGGCAATGAGATCTTGTTTAATTGTAGAGAGATTACTACTTGCGAATCGTGGTCAGTAGTACTTCAGTACTTCAACGGAAAATCTGAGGGCATAGGCATTATCAACAACGTACGTACTATTACAAAATTAACCCATAGGAATCTCACTGCGAACTGAAACTGATGGTATTAGCTTTTAATTGGGTAACAATTTAGCACCAACTATTCCTTCCTAATACAAGCACCAATATGAGACTTGCTCAACAGCAGTAGTGATTGTTTGGTTGTTTTTCAAACTGTTTGATTTTGTATATCTACAGACTCTTTGCTATGGTGTATTTCTTTCGTCGAAATGCCAAACACATCAGCTGAGAATGAAATCAAATTAACAACAAGCCTTTGGGAAACAAAATTATTCAATTCTTGAAGGAGCCGCATTGTGTTTGTCTTTGTTACCCAAGAAATATATGCTTTTCGTGCTGATTACCCAAGGCTGATGCAGCGGCCAAGTACAACCGGCAACGGTCGGCATTTCGCAATCAGAAGGAGACGTATTTACATACTTACTGAAATAACAGTGTAGTAAAGTCGGTAGGAAGGAATACACGGCCAAGAATGCAGTGTCCGCGTGCATGGGACAGTAATTCCCTATAGCATGGCGGGAGAAGATTATAACTGGACAGTTTTGATGCAAACGAGACTTTAATTTGCCTGGTCCATTTGATTGCTGTCCAAGCATTTGTATTATTAGATTTTTTTCTACTGTACCAGAACTGGCTTGTTTTCTCAAACATTAGCTGTCAAGTAACCGTTATAGAGTTCACTGTTTACTGGCCGTGGAATACCAGTTCAGCGAACATCCCAGGCCTCTCAGCTAACAAGAAATAATATGGCGAGTGATTGCCTTCGGATAAAAACAATTTTCGTATTCATGCCAATACATACATAACATTAAATATGGTCCAGACCATATTTAATGTTATGTATTAGCATGAATACGAATAACTGAAAACGAGCTTGTTCGCCAAAAAAACAATTTTGTTTGGTTTACGTGTTGCATTCATTAAACTTGTACTGTTATATCCTGGTTCTTGTTGGTACCGCGCGGCAACGCGCAATTCAGACCAGGAGTAGGCGTATAGCGAGTATAGAACAAATAAGATACTAAGTGAACAGTGGTTTCTGAATATAGTCAGCAACAACTGAGTCACTCAATCAGATCTTTTTTACCAACCCTATCGTGAGTCTTAAAGCCAGGTCATCTATCCGCCCGTGCTTTCTCATTTATCTTGTCATGCCATGTACGGCCACTTGAGCCCATTTTTCAACCAAGCACCAATATAACGAAAATGACTAAAATACTGATGAGCATTGTACGAAAAGTTGTGTAGTCAAAATTTAATAAAAATCAACTAAAAAGCTTATTCATTTGGATCGTAAGACGTCTTTAATGGAACATCAGTTTCTTCGTTGTGAGAATGCCGATGAGACCGTGGAGATATTCGACGGATCGATTTATTTACGTGAATGATGAACTGTTAGTCATTGTAGGCACATTACATAATGAGGAAATTCTTCCTACTTAATCAAAAGTCAATTTGAGTTTCATCCATAGTTCGTCTAGACGTCAATAAGGCAGGAATATTGTCAAAGGTCCGAAATTATGGCTCTCTCGACATCATCTCTCAATGGGTTTCGAATATGTAAAATGGAGAGATCACAAGGAAAAATCAATCCATTCACTGCTGAGTTCTGAAGTGTAAAACCTACCCACTAAAACCGAAATCATATTAAGTGTGACGATCTCTAACAAGTAAGTTGTGAAATAGTTAACTTGCAGTTTCCAGCCTCACTTTATTGTCCCATGGATGGTGTAATTTGTTTAGTAGAGGAAACTGGATTGAGTTCTGACTTTTCACGTCATAAAGAGGGGATATATATATATATATATATATATATATATATATATATATATATATATATATATATATATATATATATATAGACTAGTAAACAAATCAGTTTGATAAAGAGTCCCAATCTGGATCGAAATGTCACAATAAATATATCCATTCGCACTCTTATCATGTATATTAGGTTGTGGTGACAACTAATATTCGGAGCTTTTAAGTAGGGCGATTGCCGGACAAAGAAATAGTTGATACACATACATGATGGGCGGTAGCGGTTGCCTATTGAGTCCCACGCTTCCAGGAATCATTCATTTATATACTCGCCTGCATGCTGCTTGCCAAACATGTTTTCGTGGGATTCCGACTACTGGGTTTGGCGTTTACATTACCGGAGTTTCATTACCAATGGAGGTGGCATCATTAGCGCTCGTCCCCAGTTGGGTTTTTTCTTCCGTAATTATGTTTTTATCATTAGTTTTTTTCTTGGACCATTATGATGACCCCGGGCTAGCAACCGGTCATTTGTTATTCCTGCTTGGTTGACTTGATGTTTGACCCTGGAGGACTGAAGTCTGATTGGAGAAGTTAGATTCATTCAGCAGTTTGCTCGTTTCCATTCTCAGTATGTAAGTAATAGATTAGCCATTCCCATGGATATTGTCTTTTAGAGAACTCAGACTTACTTATATCCTTTGATTGCTGGGCTTCTTAGTTGACTCGGTTGCCTTCTCATTCGAGTGTTCAAATACGCAGATGAATTGACAGAAGAGTACAGAGCACGCACTCTTGATGAGCTTTAATAGCCGCGAAATTGTTTATATGCTTCAACACGCTGTTTATTCCTGTGATTGCCACTGACCAGTTACTCGCGTACATATATATAACCTATAGTGGCGTAATAGGTAAACAACTCGAGAGACTTTGCGACTCACCACACAAACCCTGCTCTACTCCTTGTCAGTGTTTGTTCATCATTATCAACGTGTCGTATGTAATCAAGATACCATGTGGCTACCGAACGCTATGTAGAATTTGGCTTAGAGACAGAACCCAGATTCACTAATCAGGCCAGTTCACCAGCACGAGATTAGGAGCTGACTCATTCTTGTTAGCTCTTGGCAGATGAGACGCATGAATTTTACTCAAATCAGGCTAGGAGCCTAGTCCTCCCGGGCCTTGCCAAACAGGCATAGATCGGTGAATTTGTTTCTTGTGCCTCTGCCAGCGAGCAGCGTCCCCTGAGTAGACATCAGCAGACAGTCGCAACTGATGGCGAATTACGCTTGCCATGTTGATGTGTCATCAGCATACTTTGATGCCATTTTATAGGAAGAGCCAAGTACCCAGTTGTCTCCGATTCTGGCACTGTTTGTGCCCACCCACTTGTTCACTGAACTCGAGCCCAGCATATTAGAGTCTAATCACTAATTTGGTGTTCAGTTCTAAATGTGCAATAGCACGAAAAGTACTTAGAGGCAAGAAATCCATTTTCTGCCTACTTCTTCAAAACTTAGATTGTATAGCAACGAGACGCATGGGCGCAAGTACGCAACGATCGATATTCATTATTAACTGCATTATTCTAAAGTCCAAATTAGTAAAATGGAAAAAGTATTTTTACTGTTCAAAGATTATTCCATACCATAAGAGTCAAAATAATAATTCTACTTCAAACGAAGGTGGACGTCTAAATTTGCATCAGGTTGTCAAAGCTTCCACTATTATTTGAACGTCTGGCTCTTGGGGCCACTGCAAAACTACGAGAGGTTCCTATAATACGGGGCAAAACTTCGAACTGCAAACGTTATGCCTGAAAAGTCTGGTAGTAATAAGTCTAGTCGGTTACTAGAGGGCAAGTCACCCTATAGAAATGGCAACCACTTGCAAGCTGAGATGATTTTTCCCATTTCAACGATCCCCGGTCTTCATCTATGCCTGCTTTGGCCTCTGCTGTCTACTGCAAAGTATCTTTCCCGTTGGAAGTTACGATTTGAATCCACCAAAGTGGTCATTCCAACGCGAATTAACTCATTTCAACACATGATTGAAACTTCATAACGGTTATTATAGTGTGATCTCCTGCACCAAACAAACTTCCCGTAAATCCAGTAACCAAATCTTAGATGTTGCTTCCAGTAATACTTATATAAAACAAGGATTTTTCTGATCAAAATCTCTAAAGTGTCAATTCACTTGAGAGTTTAGTGAATTTTTGTGGTTGTAACACAATCTTTCCACCACATTCACATGAAGTGAAAAATAAAAGAAAACAACTAAGTTCCAAGTTGGATATAAATAAAATGCTATTTAAAACTAAAATTTTCAAACAATATGAACTTAATCCGCTGATTGGATGGCAACATTAATAATCATTATGGTTTATTTCATTGTAAAATGTGTTACAATGCATTACAAGTGGTCAATTTTCCGTTAAAAATCACCGAAGTTCAACACAAAGCGACTGTTATATTTTTCTCAGTAGCATGTTTCACATAAGAATGAATGAACGAAATCTGCCCGGAAACACAATCGATTCTTAGATGGACTTATCATCCATTCACGCTCCTAACGATTCAATTGAGATTCTAATGAGATTTGTGTTATACTTACAGCTTATCACACCTACCGTGCCCCACCGTGGTGGGACTCGAAGTCGGTTTGAGCAGTTAAGATCCCAAGGTCCAATCACCGGATTATATCATCAGCCCTCAATTTCGATGGCAAAATTTGATCGGTCCTAGGTTGGATGTTTCTTCCGGCTGAATTTGACCGTCTAAGTATTTGTAAGCCCACCTTGGCACATCGGTTAACAAATCACTATGTCGGAAGTACCGCATTAAAAACAAACCTAATTTTCCTTCACGACTGATGCCGAAGATTGTTCAAATATTAATCACTCGCTTATGTTTGCATAAGTAAACGATAAAGCTTACTTCGAAGTAACTATTAGTTCTTTTTTGCGTCCGAGGTATGCTATGTGCTATATGTGAGGCTTAATTTCAACTTGTGTGCTGCATACTGAAGGAGACTGGATCACAATGAAAGAGACTGCTTGTAGCAAGTTCTGCTCCTTTACACGACAAAAACACTAGGTCAGATTCGAAATTCCCCAAGCCATCGTATCCCATGAACGACATCGAGCATAGGAGCAAATTACTCAGGGGTAATAATCTAACCTTCGTCCTGCTGATTCCTCTAGAACATACATCACAATTTCCACATGGCATTCATCATGTATCAAATAGTTATAAGGTGGATGTCGAAACAAGAGCAAAGCACAGCAACGACTAGTTCGTTTGTATTTTCCTGTAGATCAGATCAAGCGGCTTTTATCGATACGCGTATATAGTCGAACGGATTGTCATATCATTTGTGCTTATATACAATATTAGTTACTTGAAGTGAAATTCAACTACCAATAACGAAAATATTAATTAGCAGTGGAATTAAGATAAACAAGAAAATGTGCTTTAAAGTCACAAGCACGAAATCACGAAGATTTATTTCGCATGAGAACCACCGTCTTTTGTAAGCGGCTACCGGTACAAGACTTAAGAAGACCAATTGTTATCTTCAAAGTGACTAAAACGAAATCACCGAAAGAAGAATGTATAATTATTATTGTTGTAATTTTAACCCTCAACTTCTTTGGTGCAGTTTTAAAAAAAAGAGTAGATCAACAAATCGCAATCAGCCTTGTATCCCTTCGTGACTTTTTTAAAGTTCTTCTCCCTGTTATCCACTATTGCTAGGATATTTTAATCTTTTTGCTCAGTCTTCTCTATTGACCACAATTCAGCAGGAACAGAATAAAGAATTTCCGTGGTGCGCAATTTCTGTTTGTCATGAACACACGGTACTTTGCGGACACAATATCTGGCTATTTTATACTAATTCGTACTCTTTTAGGTTCATTGTGGATTATTGTTTTTGTCACAGTCTCTAATTCTTCTCTTTGCTAGGTTAGTTAACAGTGAAAGCAGAATTACTCTTCTACCAACTTCGGCCACCGTGTTTGATTCTTTTTTGTGTCTTGATTTTTCCACAACCAAGATATCATCATACGCACCGTAGGACTGTAATAGTAGAAGTAAAATCATCATAAGAAATAAAGTTGTGCATATGGAGAAAAAATTTCGAAAAATTTTCGAAATATTTATTTCAAACTTTGAAACCAAATTGTGTGGGAAGTTGTGAATAATGTTTAATAAAAATAGCCAAGAAATGGGATAAAATTATCCCGCGATTGTTTGCAGCTTTCCGGTCAACGTACTCGTAAATGACAAAGCACTTTCGTTATTAGTATTCCAGACCCTGTTGCCATAAAAGCCCAACCAACGGTAGAGTCGATTCACCTCTAGTATGGGCTTACTTCTTTTTTCGTATTCAGGTATTCTGAACCGTGTGAAAATAGGTAGCTTCATATTACACAAACAATAGCTTGCAATCGAGCTACCTGGTACTGAAGTGGATCTTGTTCACAATTGTAACAAAGGAAAGAAATCGACTAAGCTCGGATTGGACCAGAATCGTTGTCTGCTCGGATCTGAGAGGTAGCCGTTCCACCAGGGTTATCATATACTTTCTCCCATTCTGAAACAAACATTCTCTCCCGTAAATTCGTCGCTCTCAGTCCCTTTCCACTTCATCTACTGTCTGCCCTGCTCTCACCAGATTCACTTATTGAATTCTAATATTGGACAGCTTGAACAATCAACGCGTGTTTGTTTATGCTTTCGGTGGTGGATCAAACAAAAGTTGTTTGTGGGAGAGAGCGAGAGAGAGAGAGAGAGAGAAAGGGAATTGCTTAAAACTTTGGCGCAAAACCCATTATCAAACTGTCGGGCCATGAGTAGCAGTAGCCCAAACGGAAAAGTAGCCGAGGACTGACTGATGCACGGTAGTTGTTTGATTACCATTTAGCTATAGCTAGTCAGTGGATTGGTTGTTTGGTGGGTCTGTTGGTCGCAAACCTGCATGCATTTCCACACGGTTGAATAGTTAACGGTCGACGGACCACGTATTACTGTGTGTGTATGTGTATGCTTGTGCATATGTGCGTTTGCATGGACAAATACTATATTTTATCCATAACATTATTTCACTTTTGCCTCTCTCTGCACTAGGCCCGGTCAATAGGGTCGGCAATTAAGTATGCACTAAGCAGCCAGAGAGAAATGGTACACCCCTTAGACTCATGCACCTTTTCTGTTTGCTCCCATACTGCCTACTCTACTCACCTGCAAAACGAAGTTCCACTTTCCGAAACAACAGAATACTCAGAAAGAACATTGTGTTGGATTGTTGACTGGTTGGTAGAACCTCTACTTGTAGTTCGCCCTTACGTGACATTCTCTAATGGGTGCTAATGCATACCTACATGGAGTCACCTATGGATGGGGATAATAATCATTGCTACCACAACTTCTGCTACGATAAAAGCAACAAGGGTTACTGACTAGCGAATAAAAGAGAATGACAAAAATTTTCAATCAGGTGGTATTAATGCTTTCTAAGCGTTGGATGGTCAGTCGTTCCTGAACAGGCACGCACCGATGAACACACACACGAGTCCTTGGATTAAAGCATGGGTTGTTCAACAGTGAAAGCGTTCCTAACACAAACGGAATGGCAGAACGGGAACTCGGTTGAACAGACAATTCACAACACTTAATCTTTCGGATATCATGTTCACCAGTGGCAAACAACTGATTAACCGTCATAATAATGGAGCTTTTCATTATCGAAGAGTCCTCATATGATTCGGGAAAACAGGTAGACTAAGTGAAATTAACGGCTGAAAAAATTTGTCACGATCCGAGTCACACGGTTATTTTTCGTATCGCTCAGATACGCTGTTCGCCCTGGTGAAAGGTAAGCTACCAGAGAAATACAGAATACCTATGTGATGTCCTACGATGAGGGTTCGGGTGATTCGGGCATCCTCTCAGCTAGTCGAAGTAAATTTGAAAGCGAACAATGTAGATCGGTGTCTTCATCGCCAAAACGTTCACATCCTGTTTCCTGACCAAGTTCGGGATCAGGTCAGAATTTACATTGGTACACGTGACCGGGAGTTGATCTGTTAAACTCCTCACTGCTAACGTGTAGAGATATTCACCACTAGATCCAACTGCGACTTGTTCAGCAGGTAGAATTACGGTTTTCGGATGACCACGAATACATGCATTCTAACAAATATTTCGCATAGGTTACCAAAGTTTTAATACTTCCTTCCTTTTTATTGCTTTAAGCGGTAAAAAGGTGATCGGCGGGAACTCAAATTTGAAGTATAATTTTCTGATATTTTGCTATATTCTAATGTCTGCTGCTGGAATCCTGTCAAGAACTCTTCAATCAACCAGGGCTTCGAGTTAGCGATCAGGAACCGGTAGTATTACTTGACCACGGAATCTCGTAATCAACGAAACTGCAACTGAATAACAGAAGTACAGCAAAGAATATGAGAACAAATCACTTATGAATATTACAGTATAATGCAACGATTTGCGTGGGTCAGGTTACGTGAAGCGACCCTTTCACACAGTTGAAAGCAACACGCCGAGACTTAGCACAATACCGAAGCGGACTAGTTTGATCCGAATGGAAATATGAGTGCTATTTACTTGAACAATCATGGCCAACTGGATTGCGCCACTACCACCGATATTCGTTTTGGTGTTAATAGACAACGATTGGCTCTATTCTAGTTGTTACCAAAGCTGATCTGCTGTTCTCCCAGGTGAATTCGTACCACTGCAAATTTCAGGGCACGCCTCCCAAAGAGCTTAATTGATCCTCAAAACCACATGCATACTCCTTCGCTGGAATTCATAGTGTTGTCACTCAAAAGATGTCACCCTTTTTTCTCGTGATCCTCTGCTCCGATCACCTTATTAAAGTCTAGAAATAAAGATACTGTTTTGGGCGTCCCAAGCAGAGTCTACAGTTTCTCTTAAAGTCAGATTCAGTGCGACCGAGAAATTAATATCATCAGCAATGGTATTCTCATATGACAGTCATTTATCCTGTTCTTTGACTAGGTATTACATAATTTATTTTAGCCCCCTGATTCGAAATTAATCCGTGACTACCCTGACGCAGACTTTAGTTGTTATACTATCATCTTCGCCTCATTTGCCGTACACTTTTTAATTTAGGTAATGAAAAAACTCAGCTCGATTCTGTGCAGCCTGTGTGTTGGACTTTAAACGAAAGTTCGTAGAATGATCGAAAACAAATTCCATTTTCTTTCAGCTACCATTACTCAGTTCAGTTCGATTCAGTTCTGTGATCATTTACCGTCGACCAATGTGCTCTGAGTTTGGTTGCCACCTCACAGCATCGTCTTCTCATGCAGAAAAAGGGCGGAGGATAGTGGAAGATGGAATATGAAGCAATAATTTGAACAAGCACCCTGCTAACTTCGACATTGGGCCGCATCACCCACTGTTTCCAACCCTCGCTTTACGGGATCTTGTGGACCCCAATCGGGTAGTCTGTTTGCATCTACAGGAGAAGTTCCACCGTTTAAAATTTTTACACTTTTTTCCATATCATCAAGCGACCACCAAGACTCATCTGCCAACCATTATCTGGCTCGAAGAACAGCATACAATGGAGCAATCCTTCTGTGGGCATGTGCAAAACATGATACAACCAGCGCAACATATTCAAATTCAGTGCTTGACCTAAAGGACCCAGTAGTACTTCATACCTAACTTCTGGGTTACTGAAGGCGTCATCCCAAAATATTTTACCAACAATATGAAGACAGTGGTGTTCAAACGCCAAAAGTCTTTGCACAACGCCTACTCTGATCCGTATAGCGGGATCAATCTCACTGCTGTTGTGTGTGCCCGACCAAAGTTAGGTAACCGTATGCCCCGTTTAAGCTACGAATGCCTTATATTGGTGAACGACAATCGAGTCTTCCGTATTCGCGAAGGCACTTCACTCAATTTACAATCACCAGGGGAGACTAAACTACTAACTAAAACTATCCACCACACCCGGTTATTCCCCTGCAATCTAGCCTTCCAACAACATGTTGTACTTCAAAGGTGCAAAATGCATTCCAAGCATACAATTTACTATCATTCAAACTGTTCAGAAAATGTGGTGTTTACTTGGGTTTTTAATCATTGGCACAACATCGTCCGCATATTCTAAGTCAAACATTTTATTCTCTATGCACATATCGGCGTCGCTACTCTCAAATAAGGATAGAGCTATCTCCATAGCCATCTTAATCACAAAATTAAAATGAAAAGGTGGGGGGGGCAAACTTGACGAATCTCACTTCTCGTAGCGAACTCGGGTGAGGGATCGCGCAAGCACAAGCTCGGCTTCATCTGTTCGAATACAGGGGCTGGATGAGTGAAATGAACTTCCCTGACTTATGCTTCCATGAGAGACAATGCTAAAGGGCTGCACGACCTACCGAGTCAAACGCCACTTTCAAATCACGATATTCATGTGCCTAATTTCCAAGATATGCGGCAGAGTGAAGATTCGATCAATACAGTCCCAAGTAGGTCCGAAATCAGTTTGATTTTCAAGCACACGCCTTTCGCGATTAATAGATAATCGGCGGAGGATAGTGTCTGTGATCAGTTTGAATGTAAATCATACTAAGCCAATTCCTCCGTGGTTTTTACAGGGGAACCTACCACCTATTTTGTAAAATGGCACAATCACGGATTCACACTAGTCCCTAGAAACCTCCTTTTTCCTGACTGGTCCCAGGAGTTTTATTAACTCCGATGTTAACATTTCGCCACCATCATTGAAGAAGGATGGAAACAACATATCAAGTTTAATTGCTTTATTTCTTTTCAGAAAACTTATTACCCTGGTCAAAAGTTTTGATTTGGGAGCGGTATAAACCGGCACTGGTTCACTTGCAGGTATAGGTGGATGTTCTACTGTGGAGGAGAGCCGCTATTCGGGAAAAAGCAAATGAGGTCAAAAAAGTGCTCATATTACCTATGAGTATATGTAATACTGCTACTTAAAATACCAATGTCGAATTCGAACAGCAAAAACGGGAGACAGATGCGGACTGCCAATACGCACCGAAATGAATCCGGCCTGAGCTACGCAACTGAAGACAACCAGAAGTTTACAGCAGCTGGAAGGTGTGCTGATTTATTTATGAATCATATTTATACGCACAATGGAAGAGATCCTGACTGCTGGAATATCCGCAGACAAATGGGAGATAAGGCATGCATAAAATTCTCGCTGGCTCTTCGTTACGGTTCTGCTTGGCAGGCTGTATTCACAGAATACAGCCAAGGTACATAGGAGCCAGTCGAGTGATTTGGATGCCGACTCACTGGAGTACCAAGTAAGTGGTTAAATACTACTGTTTCTTATTTTTTCAGTGCGCACAACTAGTCCTTATTCATAGTGGCACTTGTTCCACCTCAACTCCCAAACACTCACTCAGAAATTGTGTCAAATCAAAGATTCTCGCACTTTGGTCAATTCCACTCATATTTTAAGCAAAATTAAATTTGGAACTATGGTTGGCGGATTTTCACAAATATAGCAGTGAATAAGGTGTAAAAAATCTCCGACCTCAGCGGGATTTGAACTCAAAGATTTGCAAAACCCGCGCATTTGGCCCCAGTGTGTTCTACCAGCTGAGTTACAAGGTCACGGCGAACGGTGTCTGGATATTTTACTTAAGGATCAATACTTTTCCGCCCACATTGCACATGCGCATGGGATCCACCACAGTGAACTTATAGCAGTTTGACTTCCAGAGTAGGATTTTCCCATAAATCAACCAGCATCGACCAGTTAGAACTCACGGGCACGATTGCTTACTCGGTATTGAAAGGTGTAATTACTAATGGTGCCTGAAGTAAGAAGCACCGATGTGGTTTCTTCTGATCCGTGGTGAACACCTGCCATATCGTACGGTCCCCTAAATTGACCATTTCCAAGGTACGAGTATCGATAGGTTCCTAGTGTTCGTCCTTCTTGCCTCTAGAAATATTGAGGGCATTTCTGATACGCCGAAACGCTTAAGTTTCCAGGGCTTCCAGAAGCCATTAGAAAATTTGTTACCTATAGTTTTATGGTTGACTGGTCTACATTGTATTGTCTGTTTGAGTAACTTACGTCCATTCTCGAATATCTACCACCTACGCCTTCCACAAAACCTATGTCAATAAAGGCAAAAATTCATGCCAATATGGCAGCTAGTTACTTTGTTTAATCAGACCCGAAATTCCTGAACGTTAATCGGGTTGTAAAGAAGACCAGTAAAAACTCAAGCAGAAACGCCGATCTGATTTATTGAATCAAACGATAGGCTTTATCGATTCTGGAAAAAATCTTGGACCTAGGCGTTTTACGATGCATACACTCAACTTCTGTCGACATACGGATCACTGGTTCCAGCTATCAAACCCTAAACACAATGAACAAGCTACAGTGAGCCCGATGGCAGCCGACTTACAGTTTGGTCGCTAACTCAGCCCTTATAGCCAGTTTGATGCTAGATCTCAATCTGGTGTGAGAACACCTCATCAAGCATTAGCGGCGTACAGTGCCGCCGGTTCAAACCAACTTCCTCCAGGGTGCCCCCGTTCTATTCAACAATGGAAAACGGTTTTTTGGTTGGTTGCTACATTTACTTAGTTGAACTACTTATTTTCTTCTGGATGTCTTCTCGAACCACTCGGTGACTTGGCATTTTTATTCACTTCCGTGGATTTTTTCTTTCATGACCGGATGGGATGATTTTTCACACAACTAGTCATCCCCCACGCTTTTTATTGTCACATATTCCATCATTCAGATGATTTCATTGGAATCTGAACAATTCCTTCATGAGTTTTTTCTGCTCAGTAACTTACTGGACTTTATTTATTCTCACTGTTGTTCAGGCAGTTTGCCAGGGCTATCGAAGAAACCGAGTGCGAAGTGAATTTCTTTCAGGAGAAGAATCCTATTCTTATTAGATGATCCACTTTGCTGCAAACTTTTAGTCACTAAATGCCCAGGTTGCGCCAGTAGCTGTTTAGCAATCATTCTGTCGATGAACCAGTTATCCGTGGGAAGAACAAATATTCTTGTACGACAAGAATGATCACACGGTTTGAAATCATTTTCATCCTTGTTAGTTATGGCTAATTAATGACCAATTGTGCTTTGATGCTGCGGTTCCTTCCTTATTTTCGGGTACGGATTATTTATCTAGACATTCCCTTGTCTTCTTCACTCTGTAGATAACCAAGGATTGGTTTTGTGCTTACATGGACAGCCTCCCTGAATCACGTGAATCACGTGAATCTATTCATAGGTTGTTTTTGTTTAACATGAATCTACAGGCTTTCCTGTCATTTTTCGTCCTTACCTCATTACTTCTTTGTAGCGTAGGACAACTCTCATCCCCTACTTCACATTTCTTGACCACGGTGTGAAGTTATTAGACCCGATCTCATTTGTTCTGGATTGTGTAGAGTTCCTCTGGTCAAAAAATGCACTAATCTGGATATTGCCACCGTATATTTGAACGATAAATTCATTCATAATTTTGCGGTTGAACCTATCCTTCTCAAAAATTGTAATTTTTCTCGTCAAGACTCATTTTGGATGAGCGGTTTTTCGACACTGGTGCCATCCGAATCACGGATGTATAAGTTCACTTGTAGGCACCATCCCGTTATCTGGTCCTGTACAACATTCAACCCGGAGTGGGCTATCATTATCTTTCTGGCCAGTCTATAACCAAGCTTTTAAGAAAACCAGTTACTGAAGCTAAGTTTGTGAATCTTAATACTAGGGAGAGTGGGGTCCCAGAGGATCAAAAGCTGTGGAATTTTGCACTCGGGACCAGTTCACCTGGAGCGGAATTCGGAATGCTACATCAGAATAACGTATCAATGAAAACTGTTTTGAATAGATTAATGGCAGACGGCCTCACATAGAAACATGGTTTTCGTTTTTAGTAATGTCCCTGTGCGCAGAAGAGCCAGGTATAATCGACATATCCGCCATGTGGACCGTGAAAGCCCAAAGTCTCATTCCCCACTTTCCTTACTTTATTTTCCACTTTTGAATTAGATCTCACTGTTCGGTCATTGACTGCATGTAATTTACACAGTTTAACCTCCGCATGTCTATTATTGAACAAGACAAAATTCTTTTTGGTGTGTCGAACTGCGATAAAGGTATGCTCGTATGAAGTTCTCGTATCCCTATTTCTAGTGGCCGTTTACCTCCCGCAGTCAGTTGTGATCCTAGTTTATTGTCGTTTTATGCTGCAAACTTGACTAGTGTTTCCGCCAGAATCTCATTTGAATCGCTAGGATCATGAATGGATGATAAGTCCATTTAAGAATCAGATGCAGATTCGTCGGAGGATTTTCGTCGGACAGGCAAAGCTAACCTTCAGAATGGGGATACAAGGCCCGAAACAATTGTTTGTTCTCGGTAGTATGTTTCCTCGCCTGACTGACG
>LUCM01001906.1:67456-90944 GCA_008360955.1 Fasciolopsis buskii | reverse complement strand
GGTCTTCCGTAAAAGTTGTCACTTATCAGCAAAACATTCAGCAAACATGAAAAGCGACGCTTTACATAGAATTGTTAAGTTTCGTCTGGAAAGAGTAAGTGTAATGCAGAATGTGGTACCCGGGAGACGATTGGTGGCTCAGACGCAATCAAATTTCTAACCGGAACGTGATCCGAATTGGTGGGCTCATGAATTCGTATGTCTTATTTCAAAGTTCTGTGCGCATTCAGTTTGGCGTTTAGATGGCAAACGTTTGATCACTGGCCGAGGTGATATCATCCTTGCGTAAGTAATGACGTATCTCTTTCGATTATATTTATAATGAGGCTGCCTCTAGTTTGGCCTTAATGCTAGAGTGAGTTCGTGCTGCAGGTTGCCATGGTTTCGATTTTGAACTGGTAATGGTAATAAAATTAGGAACGTTAGCAAAATTAACAATGTCACTAATCTGCATACTGTTTAGATTGTGGAACAAGCGAACACGTGAAATGACTAAAAAGTCCAAGAAACTATAATACGGCTGCAAAGATAACTTTTAAAAAACCAGATAAGAAATAAACGTGTACGGCTACAATAACTGCTCGCGACAACACTGATGGAAACGAGACCCAGTCGGTAGGCATTTGGGCGAAGCAATAATTAAATGGCCAACGGAGAAAATGGCTGAACGAAGTTGCTGAGAAGTGGCGGTTCAATCAGCAGTTCAGTAGAGTTATAACTAGTGAGGATGAATAATACTACCAAAAAAATAATTTAAAATTAAATAAAAATTACCAATTGCAGTTGGCAAAAAAAGAGTTGTTAGTAAGTGAATGCGACTAAAATGAATCCATATGACCATGTCAACCTGAATGGATCAGTGACATTCGATTTGCTAACAGGTCTGATAGTTGACTGGCAAATGGTAGGACAAAAACTGAAATTTTGGTTCAGTAGTATGACTGCAGTGTTGGAAATAATTATCTTTCATCAGAAATTCGAGACATTTGGGAAAGACAGTGATCAATAAATGAAGGAATTACTCAATGCAGCCCAACTGTTATGACCGTTAACCGTCCACATACTTTCTATCGCTAGCATTTCACTAGCGCAGAATCGAGTTGCAGTGAATGGAAAATCAATACATCACAAGACAGAAAGGCTATGGAGGTCCGGAAGTACTTCAAACGCAACAGTATCACTGACTTCCATATCACATAAAGCATCCAAACATCGCATTATGTCACTTAGTGGACACCGACCCGGTAATCTAATTCGATCTATTCTGGGGAAATTTTATTGGTTGACTAATTCATATCCTTCTTACTCGTCACTGACTGGCCACTCTGACCATACCGCTAGCCACTGCCTGCCTTGGAGAGCACAGGGCCCTGTGAAGATGAGTAAAACGTCAAAAACACCTATTGTATTCAAATTCACTGTCAGTTCGACTGATTTAATTCTACAACCCAGTACTCTGCGCCTAACCTCATTTCCAACACAATCCTCCCATCATACTTCATACTAGTACTACGACTTTCGAAAAGTGATCGTCTTCGTGCATCTTCTGTTCTCAACGGCCATGTTTCGTAGCCGCATAGCAAGCCCGTTTTTTCTGCGTAGTAAAGCTTGACCCTAGATCGATAACCGCGTCTCAAAAATTGGTGAACGTCTATCGACAACAATTCATTCTTTATGCAATCACCAAGTAAGAGCTACTTGTCCAAATAACAAATTTATCTCTTTTGCCTCAATGCTATTTTGTAAGAACAAGGTTCGACTTCGAGCCCATCTGGTCCTGAAGTGACATGTTGCGTTTCAACGGTGTCAAATGTATATCAAGCACAATCATGCCATCGTTCACCGGATCGAAAACAATGCAATGGGCAACAGATTACTCATCCAATATCGATCACGGGGAAAATATAGAGCTGTAAAGTTGTCATTGATGCACTGGCTTGTGTGGCCACAACTGTTATTCCTTTGGCACCGAAAACATGCGCTTCCGATACTCATCTATGACTGGTACTAAGACACGTCGCTCTCGGTATCAGATTCTCATTTAAATCACCGGAATCGTTCACGGATTACGAGTAGATCTGTGAATCACAACGTTTCTTGGTGCACGGTTTTTCGTCGGTTAGTAAAGGACGTCTTTTAGAAAGAGGGTGCAAGATTCTGTTCTAACGAGACCACGTGACCGGTTCTGTGGCTATTTCCACTGGTCAATGTGTTTGGCCCCATAATTACCCCGTTCACTCAGCCAGTCCGGTTGTGCAATTTAAAAAAGAACTTATCAACACAATTTCTTTCATACACTATTATAGCCGACTGTTTATATGTTCACTCAACTATTCGTCTGTTCATTTCTTTGCAAATTCAGAGGCTATTTGTTTAAATGGTCTCGATGCACTTGTCTAATTTGTGCAGGAGTGATCGTTGTGGAATAGACAACTCGCGAACGCTTGGATACCTGGAAGTGTGGGACATACTATTCACTAAGGGAAACTATTTCGGCAAACTTTTATTCAGTTTTCAGAATCAGTTAGCTGAAAAAGTGGAAAACACTTTACTCCACTCCCGCAAGTCGAATTACCAGTTCATGTACCGCTTGTGAACAATCCGTAGCAATCTGGACCCGAAATTTGGCCACATTAAGGGCGAATTCGTGTACAAGCAAATCCCGTGGGTCAGCTAAACCACTGATAATCAAATTCGAACAGCCGATGAAGAAGAGTTTGTTTGCAATCCGACCGATATTGTTAGCATCCTATCCAAAATCCGGGGTCACCTGGGTATCAGAAATTGTTATCCTAGTTCGTCGCTCGCACGGATCCCGCGAACACTTGCCTGTGCCGTTGGACGAAGCAGATCGGGTGCTTTTGTACGAACGTGTTCTGTTTGTGGAAGAGAACTGATTGCATGTGTAACCAGGTTGAACGAAACCGGGTATAGCATCTGATTGTCTTTTTGAATTAAGTCATCAACCGCGTCTGATCAAAAGTCATTTGCCATTTCGCTGATTTCGGGAAGTTTTACAACGTTCACCTTCTCCGGGACCGTGCATTGTCTAAGTTTTTCGAAACCCCAAAGATGTGGCTTTGTCCATGCTCCACTTTTATCGTGGTCTGATGAACTATGGACCATTTGAAGGAGACCGGAACGAATTTTTCGAAGTTTGGTTGGATGCCTGAATTGCATCGGGCGACTGGCGTGTTGACGTTTTCAAGTGGAGGATTTTCCCGCTCTCCTACGAGAGATTGAAACGAGATGCGACGTTTTATTTACTGAAAATCAGCTAGATTAGGAAGTACTTAATATAGCCATCGGGCGAACTTCTTTCCAAATCATGCGCAACAATCCAATGGATAATTACAAGAGCTGTGAGGAATTCACTGACCAATTCAGATTCATGCACAAGGGTTGAATTGGTGACTGGAAGAATCATTTCAGCCCTCTGCAACGTGGACATCACGATGTGGCCCAGGCAGATGCTTTGAGTCAGGTGAATTAGTTGCTCGAGCATACGATAGAATCACCTGCAACATTCCAATAAATTTGAAACATACCTGTCATTTAACTTTCCATGACTCCGTGTGTGTAAATGTCTGTGTAACTGTTTGTGCTCATGCAGTCTCATGAAAATTCGACAAATAACGTTTGTTTTTCTGAGTTAGGTAAGTTTCCCTCAGTCCACGATAGAGATCCCATCGAAATCTCCACCAAATATTTGTTTGACTGCTAACACCATCAATCAGGCATGTGGTATTGTAATCAGCCGCTGAAATTCACATTTGACTTGCAATGGTGCAGACACATTTATGTGCCGTTCAGAAACCGAGATAAAATGATACTGGATCATGGTCCCCTCACTGTTTATCGCACTTTGGCGTGCCCTATCAAAGTGCTCGGTCAAATATGCTGTGCTAGATTAGTTGGGGTAGGAGGAGATTAAGAGTAAGTATGAACCGAAAACCACATTAGGAAACTTGACCACATCGCACTTTTGCCTCTGTCGGGAGACCAATTAAATCAGCTTTGTTCTACCACAGAAAACGTGCGTGTCGAAATTAGATCAACTAAGTATGATTAGTTCATTGTGAACTGGTTTCTTTCTTTTGCTCGGAACGAGTATCACAATGTTAACGATCCAATATGCTAGTAGGCAGATTAACCCAGCGACAAAATTTCCCTACCTGTGAGTTTCTATGCGAATGAAGCAAACTGATAGGAGCTGAACCGGCCATTACAAACCAAGAGGTTAACACACGTGTTAAGCCTGACATCCACAAAATTCCGGATCCACCTACTGTCGATCGAAAGCTATATATGTTGCAGTGTGGTTTCTTGTTTTTCCTTCCATTCATATACTTGCTGAATTTGCTATAACCTTTTCGTCACAGTTAGCTGAGTGGATCTTCATTAGGTTGACAACTGGTCTGCCTGAGAACTTACGGTTAGATGCGTTTTGTCAAAAGTATGATAACCCTATATGGAAAAGTGGCTCCCATATAACTCTTCACTAAAGGTAAACGCTGTGTGCATATTTATGACTGGCTGTCTATCTATCTGCTTGAAAACACGCATAATGCCAACGCAGCAATAGGTAAACGAAGCTGCAGAAGAGAGACAAACAAAAGGGGGAAAATAAAAGAACCCTAACAAATCAATTGTTTATTTTGTTTCCACCGGAGAGATTTTGTGATTTTTGTTGTTGTTGGGTTAGCTTTAATGAAGGGCAGTTGTACAGGTTAGCCATGCAACATTCGCGCCACTGGCTTCGGTTCTGGGTCATATATCTGAGAGTCTCCAACCAACAACAATCCCCTTCTCTTGGACACCAACCACGAAGGCGGAAAGCACCAATCGAAAGCAAAGCCGAAACCAACTTCTTCATGTCTCTACAACAAGTCATAGCCTGACCGCCACCTGGCTGCTTCCAATCTTGCCCAGCACGTGTGAAAAGAGCACGAAAAGCTAGGCGGTGTTCTGGCATACGCAATGCGTGTCAAAGCCAACGAAAGCGACGTAGAGCGATTATCTCAGTCAAAGGACTACTGTCTGCACCCAACACACGACGACACCTTGCATTGCTCACCTTATGTTCCCACCAGACACGAGCAGCCCCCCGAAGAAATCAGTTGTCGAGCACAGAAAGCTACCCGACATCCTCAGCGTGAGTAGGCCAAGTGTCGTGGCCATATAGGCGAACTCTGCGAACTGTGGCACTGCACACCCTTCCATTGAAGGAAGATCGGATGTCATGGAGATGCCACAAGTGTAACACGCTCACGAAAGCTGATTTGGTTTTAAAAATTGGTGGTCCTACCTCCTCTCTAACATCTCTGTCAGGTGTGATTAGGCTTCCGAGTCAGTTGAAGCTATTGACAACCTCTGACCGATCACCACAAATGGTGAATGCGGGCACAGGCTCACGCCAGTCCTGAACAAATACCCTGCATATTGAAAGTGCAAAGTACATACCATATTAGGATCCTCCAATCCCCAAGCGACCCAACGCGCGTTTAATTGTCTGTGCAATGTCGCTCATTAAAAGGATATCACCGCAGTGCTCTAAGTCAAAAATTGCTCCTTTGGAATGAGTTCAAATCCGCTCTTTGAAAGACCAGATAAGGTGTTCTGTAGAACATCCTCTACGACAAATTCGAAGAGAAATGGGCGCAAGGAACAGCTTTGCCGTAATCTACTGGAGACGATGAAGGGCAGCGAAAGCTGGACATAAGCGCTAACCCAACCCAACGAACGGCGTTATAACTCTTCGAGGACCGACAATCACTTCTCAGGTATGCCATTTCTCAACAAGCAGCGTCATAGGGCACACCTGTCAACAGAACACGATGCCCGTTGGCAATGGGAAAATAAAACGGTGCTCTAACACCTGTTAGAGAGTGAAAATGTGATCGATGCATCCACGACCAGTGAAACCCAGCCTGATCCTAACGAGTTTGCCCTTCACACGTGTTGCACAACCTACGAAGAATGACAGACGCATGCAAATTTGACGTTATTGGGATAAGGCTATTATTCCTGTGGTTAGCGCAGTAACTGCACAAGCCCTTTGTGAAGATGGGGCATGGATCGGAATCCCCCACAAAGAGCGGACCTTCTCGAAACCCCAGATCTCCAAAAACAAAACTTGGATTTATTTGACGGGTTTAATTCCTTCACGTTTAAACAGAGCTGGGGAAACGCCATCGGAGCCGGGCGCTTTATCACGTCCTAGGGTTCAGGTTACCCTGAGGATCTCTTCTTAGTTTCTGGATCTGTTGTATCAATCCACGGGACACTTTCCGGAATACTTACGGGGGCGCTGATGCTGAGGGTCAACAACTAAATTGTGCCTGAAATTGCTCCATCCAGCGTAGAATACGGCACTGCAGGTTGTGGATAGGCGAACCGTCAGCTCCACAGGGTGTTTTGCTCAAACCTGGTGATTTTTACCGGTATATCGGATGAGGTGAAACAGCTTACGGGAATTTCCCATGGCAGAAACATGTTCCATCTCCAAAGCTCGTTGAGACCACCAGATCTCGCAATTCTTATACAAGCTTGCATGAAGTTCACGTCTCGTTACTGGCTATTAGCCAGAAAAAAACTGGGGTGCGTAAAGAAGGCTCAAAGACTTAGCAGAAATACAGGCACTGCTACGTCCGCTTTGTTCCCCCACCGAAACACATGGACAGCTTGGTGATCGGAATCCAGGAGAACGCTCCGATAGTACCAGCAGTCTTGCAAGCAGCTTCCTCATTTGTAACTAATGGTGATGTGATTCATTTTGGTCCGCCGCTGACTGTTAGAAGGCGAACTCCTGGTGGCGGTACGCATGCTGACGCAAAAAACTGCTTGAGTCTATCAGAGCGACGACTGTTTGCTATGCGCGGATCTCTAATTCTCACTGCGCATAGCTGACTGTCGAGTGGTATCCAGTCAAGTAGTGCAGCTTCAACTCTTTTACTGAGAGCTGCACCAGAGCCACCAAGACCAGAATTCGCAGCCTCGGGATCCCCAGAAAGACACAGATGAAGATTCACGGAAAGGCCAGACGGGGATATCAATCAGATAACAGAGCTGGGATCGTAAATGCGAGTGTCCTGGATACAAAGGTGGCTAGCGTCTCAAGTGCACGGGATAAACACCTAGATACATCAGTTTTTGCATTTCAAAGGTGGCCAGTTTGCAGGAGCGTCGAGGACGAAGAAGTGCATCAGTCGACGGAAGTGGGTTCGGTGAGATTTGGATGCTAACTGAGGAGGAATGCGACAGAACATGAACGGGACTTATTCCGGTGGCACTGCTACTATCATGGCGAATGCAGTTCCCGGAGGGCGTAAGGAAATAGGCCGGGAGGAGGGAGAATAACACCAAATAGTAGATGAACAAACAGTAGTGCATGACTGAAGGTCCCTTTTGCAGTCGAGAGAAAAGCCAGAAACTTTCATGCGAAGATAAATCATATTCACTGTTGAATGCTTCATGGGCTGTTGTGCTACTCGGTGGCCCGGTGCGGAGTAGGCCTTTGTATTCGAGGGTGTACCTTTGGCCTTTACGCACCCAACTACGTTCTGCAAGGCAGCAGATGCTTTCCAAACGAGCTCATGGCCGGTTGATCGGTTCATATGGCTCGTCTGGAAAACGTTGCCGGTCAGCGGAACACGACAAGGGACAATGGCCTTTTTGGTTGGCTGGCCACACTCGTCACTTCACAGAGCCACCAATGGGCTCCTGTGATGTTATTTAGGGAGATTGCTTGTCTGACGAAAACCTACTACGCCCTTTTCAATGCCACTGCTTGTAGCATGCAGCTCTGCCGTGGAATCAAATATTTAATCTACCTAACTTTGGCTGTCTGTTAGGTAGACAGGTTGGTTCACCTTTTTCTGTAACATCTTTGTAAACCACAAATCAACGGCCCGGATCACTCGCGTTTCTAATCACCTCGTGTGTACTGCATTCCTATTGATCTCAGACCGAAACTAACTTCAGAACCAATAAAAAGACCATTAACCATATGAATTGAAATAGGAATAAATATTAATCGATAACACTTGATTTGAGTCAACGATTCAGCTGCTGATAGCCCTTATCCAGGTTGTTTTGCCATAGAAAACAATCTCTTTGATTCGCTCCGATGCGTTAGTTGAATTTCATTTTCAATAGACTATGAAAGTAATTTCTTCAGCGTCGCTAATTTAATGTTCTTTCAGCAACCTCAAGGTCAGTGGGAAAATGTGATCGTGTTAACAGCATCGTTTGGCCAAACTGTGACTAAAAATGAACTAAAAGTCTTGCCCTCGTTACTCGACCTCTTTCTCGCAGTTACTTATCCACTAATAATAATCCACCGTGTTGGACGTCACTACCCATCGTGGTTTCATCTGCTCATCACCGTGGCGTCACCCCATTGAAAATACACTTAACTTCAAATGGAACCCACCTAATCTCATTAAACATTCCATTTAGTGAATCAGAACCGTAGACCATCATAAATGTACTCATTTTCGCCAGCATACAGTTGCCCTATTCAAATCAAATTACCAAATCACGCTTTCATTTGGACTGCTATATGTTGTTGAAGAATGATAACAAGTTAACCATTCCTGCCTTAACGAATGCGATAAAATGCCGTCTGTGGGGCGTGCAGTTCTCGGGTGTCTCGCGCGTCGCGTTGATAACCAAATCATCCAGCCATAGCAAAATCTGCTGCCGATACCTTTTATATATTTTAAATCCGCGGGAAATTTGAATAGACAAAGCCGTGTGCGGTAACCCAGTGAAACGAGAGAAATAAATTTCAGTCGCATTTACTTGTTTGAATTCCCTGGTGGCTTCCTTGGTTGGACTGGGAAATAAGCATTATGAAATGGAAATTACTTCAGCGTACAAAAGTTACTTGCTTTGAATTTTCCTCATTGCCCATCGCTGAACAGTTTTCCAGGAACTCGTTGATTGAGAACCGGACAATCTTAGAATGATCGCGGTGCAGAAAATTTGTGCGGTATGAAAAAATTTTGTGAACAAACTTTCCACGTGCGAATAGGTGCTGATCGATAGGCAAGTCGCTTAGCGGCAAAGAACACATTGGTATACAAATCGGGAGGTGGTGTTAAAGCCTTCTGATTTGAAATGACAACCCTCGAAGATTCCTTATATAGATGGAAATGTGAGAAGTCCATTTCATATTTTACCAATAAAAACCCTTAGGTATTTCACAGAACCAAACCTGAGCCGATCAATGACGGTAAGCTGACCGAGAGAGAGAGAGAGAGAGAGAGACTAGACATTTGAAACATTTAGATGAGCTGATATTTAAAGCGACTTAGTCCGAGAAACCGTGAAAAGATAATTTATTGAAAAAACTTTGAAATTGCCATTGGTAGAAACGCGCTGAGAGAGAGAGAGAGACACTAACATCATCAGCATACCTACACAGATAGCAAAGGGAGTTAGTTGATAAGTTAGTGATATAGGTAGAGATGTAATTTTATTTTTTGTTATCGAAGAAGTTCATGTTGCACGTGAGTTGTTTTGGAATTCGTGAAAGTGTCCCTCGAGTTTCCTTAGAGAATTCAGTACCTGGGAAGAAATACAGCATTTTGAGTAGAATAGTGTTCCTAAGGGAAAGTAGACATCAACAATACCATTGGTGGTCTCTGTGAAAAGTCCGACATTGTAATTGAACAGAAATTCAAAAAAAAAAACGAGTAGATGCATGTAAATGGGACTTTTGAAGAAGAGCAAGGCTACGGTGTAGAAACTTACGGAAGCCTCCATTTGTTTGTTTGAAGGAATGGAAAGTTGGCTTTGAGTATGTTTTGGACCTTAGCAGAGACAGAAAATGGTCAATAGTTAAGATAGATGGTCGTAGTTTCATGGAAAAGATTATGGTGGATAGTAATAACCCTAACTAAAATGGAGTCCCTTCTAGAGGGAGAACCTCAGAGGTCTGTCAAATCAAACGCTGCCAATAGTAGGATCGATGCATGATTGAAATCACCTACAATAATTGAAGATTTTTAGGAGGTTTTCAGAACTAGGAAATGGGGGGAAACTATGCGATCTAGATTAAACATATAACGTCGTGTCTTTTCCAATCCGCGGACTATGCACAACGTACACTAGACAAACTCTCAAGGTCAGCTGCTTGGTTTGGCATGTGCTTTGCACCTTCAAAGTACAAAGTGCTGTCACAGGACTGGACGACAGCAGTGCCGAACTTGATACTGGATGGAGAAAAGCTAACGATTGTAGACCGTTTCACTTACCTTGGTAGCTGCGTGTCGAACGATGGCAGTTCGGGAGTGGAGGTAAATACGCGTATATCGAAGGCTCGAACAACTTACGCTGGACTGAAGCACTTGTGACGTCGGCCTCATATTTCACTGAAGTTGAAAGGTCGTGTGTACTGTGTACTGTGCCGCAGTGCACTCAGTTCTGTAGTACGGTTGCGAGAAAAGGAGTATGCGTGTGGAAGATGCTTGTCGGTTGGAGGTTTTCGACTACCCATGTCTACGTACTATGGCTAGGATTGGATGGAGTGACCGAGTGAGTAATGTGGAGGTCAGGAATCTAGTACTAGGTGCCGATTCTAAGACTATCTTATGTCAGCGTATGGAACTTACAAGACCACGCTGGTTGGGTCACGTGTTGCGTATGGCGAACACTCGTCTACCACACCGTGCCTTATTTTGTGTTCCTCCTAAGGAATGGAAGAAGCCACCTAGAGGTCAACAGATGGGATGAGGAAATGTACAGCGAACTTAGGTTTACTAGGTGTCTCACGTCCTCGTGGTTGGGGTCCGAAAGACCCGTCAACTAGCGGGCTGGAGATACTGAAGTGTATGGCAGTGAATCGTGAACAGTGGCGATGGCCAAGCGGATAAGACTGTGATTGCATGATGCGTGTGAAACGTGCACACTTCGAATGATTGGTGGAGTGAACTATAGTGGACTACAGAAAAGTCAGAAGTATGTCCATCTGCAATCAGCTCTCCCATCCTATGGGCAGTTTACGCGACGGTCTGTCACCGCAATGCATTACGAACCTGATCGATTGACTATTAGGAAGACGGCCGAATTAGCGGATGATTGAAAAAAAAACATGCAAGAAAATGGTGCCCTAGTAGGTAAGGTTAGCTTCCATGGACAACTATGATCGGAATGATCACAGGTGTACCTGAACTAACTGTGTTTACCTATCTGAAAGCAGCCTTTTCCACACTCTGGGATATTGACGACTTTTGAAAAACCCAGAACAATGAAGTGGCTGTGCAAAGTATTTTGGTGGACTGATTCAGCTAGAGTACTGTGCTGCGTGTCGACAGTCGGATATATTTTAACCGGTGAAATACATGCTACTTCAACCACACAAGTGATCCTTTCTATGTCTATGCCATTACCTGGTTTGTCAACCACGAGGGTGTTTTATAGCGCTTACGAGACTGGGCGTTGGTTGAAGGCTTGTAGTACACTTCGCGTGATAGACGCTATGTATTCGGAACATAAGCATCCTTAAGTCTAATGGCTTCAGTCAGTCGTCTCGGTTCTATTTCAGTCCTACCTTGGTTAACCAAACAAGACCAGACAGATGGATTCCAGTTAGTTTGCGTGACTCTCGTTTAGTTGTCCGAGACAAACTATTTACATAAGTCTGTTCAGGTCAAAGCCAGTGGCTCATGGTTTCAGTCTGTTTGGCTCAGTGTACCACCCGGGTTCTTCATTTTGAGCCATGCCTTCGCTGGCCGTTTTGTGTCGCGAAAATCACATGACCTCCACATTGTCAGCGAACAAGGTTGAACGGCTGATTCCGACCTTGCTTTCCAGCCTGTAGTACATCCGCTTTCAATCAAAAAATTGGCAGTCAGTGGGTCAGTCGGTCCTGCTTTCCGGACATAACACTGTTTCCTTGGGGTATAGCTCGTCGCATTGGCTCGTAGCACGTTAAAGGCTAGAAGCAGCACAATCCTGAAACACTTGGTCAGCAAAGAACATCAAATTGATACGTTAGCAGCTTTCAAGATAGTCTTAGCAACACTGAGGAGTAATACCAAAGGAATGCGCAGAAAGTCCCTCATTACCGCTGAGCCCATAGCAATTAGACCCTTGAAGTCAGAGCTATGTAAGCAATGCAATCTTATGGATCATTTGTTGTTGTCTTGGGCAGGACAAGAACGCGGTAGTCTCTGATGCATGTTCAACCTCTATCCAGTAATTTTCAAGTTCATTTTATTGTTACACATGCAACTGAATTTCCTCGTTCGCACATTCTGACACATGAATCCTTTCACGCCCATCCCCCCGGACAACGAAATTCCAAATTTGTTGCACTCATTCACCCGTTACAAGCTACATCCATACATTGTTTTCATGCCACCAAACACCATGAATATATATGAATGCCTCAGGCGATGTATCGAAAAGAAATTTATTTGCATTCAAAGCCTTTTTAATAAACTGATGGGCATATTTCAACAATATTCGCATGCTGAATGTTTCTCACGAAACGCGGATCGATCATTTCACATTCAAGAAATCTTTGTCACGCGCCATAAGTTGAATGACACAGCTGGATTGATCCTGTTGAACGCGTTCTGTGGCAGTTTGTCAGTTACGTGTGGTGAGTTCAAACGGAAGTGACCTGCACCACCAACCGTGAGGAGACTGAAATCCAGAATAGTGTGTGGACGAGTTCCGTTCATCGTGGGTGTTGTTCGGTAATCCGCGGACAATTGACAACTGAATGAGTCGCAGACCAGCGTACAACCAGTTACTCGTATTGTGAGCTTACACAAACGTGTTCTAACCAGTTTGACCTACTCTGGTTGAATCCTAAGACTCAGTACCTTATAACTAACCTCTGAGTCACTGTGCGAATTCTCCCACCATATTCTACCAATACTAAAAAGAAAACGGTGCACAAACAGATAGTTTTCGAAAATTTGTTGTAAACGGTCACGTTTCAGAGCCGCATAGCAAAGCCAACCTCACTTCTTCTCATGCGTAAACTCGACCATTTGTAGATAACCGCATATGACGTCGACCCCACAGACGTTGAATAACAATCGAGCCTTCAGTGCACATGAAGACACTTCTTCCGATAAAAAAACAGCTTGTTGAGATGCAAATTCTCAAGTAACCAAATCGGTCTACCTGTATTGGTTCACTTGCGAGCATAATTGGAAGGTCCGGTGTGGGGATGGGCTAAATAAACTACTCCGAAATTGCTTCATTGGGCGCTGCATCCAGCGCTTCGTAGAGTGAATCAGTGAGCCATTCCCATTTGTTTCTCACTCTCTGGAAACATGTCGCTTCGATAGCTTCCTGGCCCAGTTGCTAGTTAGGCATTTGCCCATCAATTCGTTTGGATGTCATTGGAGTAGTGCCTCACCAACATTGGATGTTCACTCACATAATTTGCGTCCGAGGTCCGTGTTTTAAAATCCCATTTGTCACGGTCACTAGCTCATGCGCCCTTAGTCGGCTGTTTCGATTCTGGTTCACCCCCAGGTCGCAATCAAACGACCCCGGCAGCTCAACGTGATGGTTTGGTTTATTTGTCATAAGTGATTTACGTAGGTCCATGAACGAAAGAGCCCTTTAGCCGATCCTCCTCCGCCTACCGGACTATTTTTTGTATTTCCTGGTCATTTTGGATGGGCCTTCGTTTCCCCTCTTCGATCAGTCGGCGGACTAGAGGGCCTAGCTAACTGCGTGCATCTCTTCGGGCTTGTTGCCGGCCTAAGTCAAAGTCCGAGTTTCATCAACCCGACGACAAATGAATCGACCATTCAGGCCTGTCCTTCTGGGTGCAGTCTGGCTTCACCTCTCTGACTCATCGAACCGACGCAAAGTGGCCTTACACTTTCGGCATGCGCACGTAACCTCCCATTACAGGTCGCAGTCACAGTAGCTCAGATTTACGACATCCGCTCAGCAAGCGGAAGCAACACCGCTGGGCTCACCCATATCGGGATTTATCGCTGAAGCGCTGCGGCAAGCCCTGAAAGATACCGCACTACCACGGGTCCAGCCTAAACTTTGGGTCAGATCTGTGATTGATACCTTCGTCATTAGTATACTCCCAGTCGTTGGAGTGACATGCAAAAAATGAACATATTCAAAGGTATCAACTTCACCGTGGGATCGGAGAAAGATGGAGAGCTGGCATTTCTAGATGAGTTTGTTAAAAGGAACACCAACGACACATTGGAGACAGGTGTGTCGCGAACACACATACGGATCAAATACTAAACTGTCATAACAACCACCCAAACAATCACAAACGGTCATGCATCCGAACGTTAGTCAAGCGAACCAAAACTCATTGCAGCACATAAGGACTAAGAAAGCAAGAAGAAATCTATCTCTTCAAGATGTTCGAGAAAAGCGGATCGTTCGTCCCGGGTTCGCGTCCCAGTTTGGGCGCGGTGGATATGCACTGTTCATGATTCCTAACAAGCATGAAACAGCTGTACAGTGCTTCCATGGTTTCCTTATGGTGAGTTGAGCGATGATATCACATGGTGAATTATTTCATGAAAACATTCAATCTCCCACTACTAAAATGTAAAAAGCGGATATCCAAGGAAGAACCATGCAAGCAATGAACAAAGAAACGATCAGAAGGGAACAGTTAGATAGAAGGATCATTCGACCATACATTAAAAATGTACCTGAATTAATCGTAACACTAGTCCAACCTGAAGGAATCACAGTTGCTCATGGACCGGTGAATTATTTCATGAAAAATGGTCCGGTTTGTAACAAGCTCAAAAACAAACGGTGGCGACGTCCGAAGTGAAGATCGAGACAGAGAGACGGACAGCAATCGGTTAATAAACTCTTTTGTTGTGTATCTGTTTGATCACGACAAAATCTACGATCGTGCTGATCGATAAGGTGCCATTTTAGCCATTCTCACTTGATTGGCAGGGCGGATTTAATCTTAAGTCACGCAGACAGAATAAAACCATTAGAGCTACCGGTCGCGATAACCAGGTTCTAAGACAATCGTGATCACGACTTATGAATGGGATTAGACAACTGCGAACTTCTAGTGTTTCATAGACTGCTGTTCTAAAGCAACAGGAACTAAACTGGCTACCGACATTGCAATGGGCTCACTGCTCACTTTACAGTGGTACAATCAGCAAAGTACTTTCGTGTTTCCAATAAATTTTCATTTGAAACATTAGAATTGTGCATGAACTATGTGCCCTAACAAACTAACTGGCTCTGTACTTCCAAACCAACAAAAGAGGACGTGGGGGTGTGAGTGAACAGGACAGCGCCGAGGTTTCCCGAACGTGAAGAGCAGCATTCACTGCAAAAGCAATTGTGCGTCTCTGGAATATTTTGTCTTTAAATTCGCACAGAAAGCCTTATCGGTGTTGTCAGTACCCCAATGAGCAAGATGACTTTGAGTAGAAAATTTGTTTCTATTCTCCGTATTCGAAAACTGTCAGCGGATTTAATGAACCGCAATATGAACAGTGACATACAGCAAAAAATCACTTTTATTTGATTGCCTTATTACCATTGACGTGATGTCAACTAATCCCTGACATTTCATTACTACCGTTGTTACACAACGCAAACCTCTGGCTATGTATTAAACAGAACAGCGGCACAGAACGTCTGTTTGGTTTAAGGAATTATCAGAAAAAGTACCCTTTACACGAAAATTGGCTCGAATAATGCAAAACATATTGCAGATCATGATAAATGGGTCGAACGTGTGCACGAATTTCGGCTGGTCTAATTTACTTACTGAAAACCATTCCGAGCGCAACAAGTACTTTCCACTCAATCAAAACATGGAAAAATCATCCGTATTATGTAAATATTAGCTCTCGTTTATTCGGTCACATGTCAGCTGAGATGACGCAAACGCAAGATCTCTGAGCTAGATCTCCACTTGTGTGTTTCAGCAAGCTAAAACAAGTGTATTCACGTATTAAGGTAGACGTATCTTGCTTGATCCGCGCAAATACCCCCAAAGAAATATTTGCGTACTCGTCTCTGTAACAGATAGATGACTCTAAATTGTGGATTATCTGCCGAAGTAATCAGTTGAACTTCCGAAAAATTAAAAACCGAGTCAAAAATCAACATTCCCCATTCGGGTTACGCGAAATCTGGTAACACGTTGTTGTCAGAAATGGTCTGCTTCCAGGGAAAAAAGCAGAGAAAAATTCCACGGCATCGAAATCCAGAGGTGGGAGCATTCAGATCAGAATTTTAGTGGCGTATTATTTATTGGTGAAGCATTTCAGGGCCTCTATCTCGGCTTCATTCAACCTACGGCACTTGTAAGTTACCTGGAACAGTGGATCACACAAGTGGCACAAGCACCATGTCGTCTGATCAAGACTCACCTACCCGTGGACAGTGTGAAATGTGCACTAGATCGGGTTGGCCAGTCGCCTCGAATCGTGTACGTTTATCGGAATCCAAAAGACACGTGTGTGTCCATGTTTCATTTCTATCGGGGTGCGGAAGAGTACGGACCTTTCATCGGAGACTGGGATGAATTTGTCCAAATGTGGCTTGATGGTTGGATAGGTTCTGGCGATTGGCGACGTGTAGTTCCCGAATGGCTCGCGTACGCCCGATCTTGTAAACAGAATGACAGAAGAATATTGTGCCTTAGTTATGAGTCATTGGTTCGGGAACCAATCAAATGTGTGGATCGCCTACGCAAATTTCTCATTCCACATCGATCACTTGATCCCGAGGTGGCCGAGGCAATCGGCGAACATACGACGTTCGAACGGATGCGCGACAATCCGCAAACGAACTATGAAGATATGAACGGCTTTGCGAGTGATTTTAAATTCATACGACAAGGAAAAATCAGTTTACAGCTGAACAGTATTGCGAACGAATTGATGATTAATCCGAGTCGCTTTAGTTTTCTTTCGCGGCCTTTTTGTTGAACATGCGGCTTGATATGCCTTCGTGTTATAAGTTCATGTCCTAAATGTTGGAAACTGCGTTCACCTGAGTGGAAAGCACTGAATCAAGAAGGAAATTTATTTTCCCGTTTTTTGGTAGGATATCAACTGGAATTAGAAGTTCACATGTCGTGTGAGCATGATGACAAATGATTTTTGGGTCCTAGGTTTTCACATCACGTGTACTTTTACTTGTGGAATATCAGCCTTTCGGGACAGTGAATATCGGTAGGAAATTTCATAGACGTGGGTCCAAAAAATGGAATTATATCAATAAAACGAAAACGCTGCAGTGATAAAACCTGTTGGTCCTGGGTTTTTATTAGGATAAAGAAAGTGTTTGATTGGTGTCGCAAAAAGATGAGGCTCCTTCTGGGCATAACTTCGATCAAATTCCGAGCGACCTCACTGATGATGGTCAGGCATTCGTATATTAGAATGGTATGGCTGTTTAACGTCGTTAGCCTTCGGAGATATGGTTCACTGGTGTTACCCGCGGAATTAGAGACCAAAAACATCAAACTTTATTTAGCTTTTACCTGGGGAGGCCGGTTTCCTTTCTACTATTATTATTCTGTTGTGATCGCTGTGTGACACACAATACACTGGTCCTGGATCCGTTGCGCTGCCTAACCCATTCATGCATGGTGTATTCTTTACGGGATCGGATCTGGGCAAGCTGCCGAGTGAATTGGAAAACTAAGTGAACCTGAAAGTCGGTTCCAGTGCTGTCTCAGTCTGGAGGCTTCCTTATCTTAGTTATAGTTACAGGAAACAATGAGCTAACCATTCAGTGCGCTGGTAACTTTTCTCAGGCAGCCTATAAACTAAGGACGTTGCATCGGTTGGTCCTATTTCTAAATATGAAATTTACCATTGCATCATAGCAGTGATTTTCTTGATTCTGCTAATTTCCTGTCTTCTGACAACCCAAAGGTCACTGGAACCAGGTGAGCATGGTGCTAACACTGATTAATCAAGGTAGGGTTGAAATTTGAAGAGTTACACTCCCCACATGCAGTGGCTGATATGAGTCTACTGACGCACCCAAGATCGAATGATAACATTGGAAACAGCTTTTATTGAAAAAATTGATTCGGAAGCCCGTCATGCCCGTTTGGCAAGCCGGGTATAGGTGGTGAAATTGTAACACTATCCACGGTGAGCTCGCTTCGATCACATAGAAACCTGAAGGATGACTTACTTTGTCGCCATGCTACAGTTTTTTGTCATAAGTCCCTGTAAGTAGTAGAAACATCGATGAGATGTCATTTTGAGACGTTTTGAGTTACTTCTGATAAAATAGCTTGACTGGACGTTTTACCGCGCGCAAGATGAATTCACAAAAAAAACTGCAGACTTCTACCCGGTTAAACTGCAACTCGCACTGGACTACTCGTTCACTTGTCAGTAGGCAAATTAGTTAGAATCTACCCAGTCTATGAGTGTCCGGCATAAACGCCAAGATCTCGTTTCTTGCACATGGTATAATTCACTTCGTTAACATTTACCGTAAAATCAACTTTATCCACTAATCTACTTCGCATTGTGGTAGGAAAATGGCTTGATTAGTTTTTTCTCTGGAAGTGCAAGCGAGCTCGACAGCAAATAGGCATCACTGTTTTACATTACCAAAGAGGAGAATGACTCACTGGTTTTGATTCAAGCCAATGTGAGAAGGACCACAAATTCTAGCAAGATAACTAGTCTGCGCGCACATCACATATGCTGAGATTGTCACTTTTATTCTATAGGCTAGTGTGTCTAAATTTGCCTATGTATAATCCTAAACAGAAACTAAAGCAACGGAAGAGATTCTTCTAATAATGATGAGCCAATGATTGTCTCTCCTGTACAATGACGATGACGTCACCGAGTGTTTTTCGTATCGTTCGAGAAAACCATGAAATGAAATTCGAGAATGCATTATTCACTAAACTGAAAAACACTTCTAGATTCCATTTACCTGAATCCAGATTGTGATACGTACATCCCAATTTTACCCCGCTTTTCCTTGTTACATTTGTCGTTATAAAACAATTGTGAAATTATGTGAAGAAAATCCGATTCAAGCTCACGGACTTGTCCAAACTGAATGAATTAAAATTGGAATTTGTTGGCAGATTATCCACTGAACCCACCGTGTTCCGAAATCCATTTCGTGTCTTAATGCAACAGCAATGGAGAAGCGGTGGCATAACATATCGGTTTCACACATGGAGTTCCGAATTGTTCTCAGAAGACCAAGGATCTTCCTGTCCGCAAGTTCGCATGTTAAATGCGATAAAAATCGAAATTGGTATGTTAATAGTAGGATATCACATGATTCACGAAACGGTTCATCCTCTGATATCAACGTTAACCAGCTGTACAGCTGTTTCATTCTTGTTTCGAATCATCAGCAGTTCATGCCTACCGTTCCAGAACCGGGATGCTAATCACCAAGTGATCAAGATTTTGAATAGTACTCACAAAATCTTCGACGCAGTTCATTAGGTGTGAGGAGAAGAAGGGGCAGAAATAGCGAAGAAAAGGAAAAAAACGCCAGAGAAGTATGAAATAAGAGAATATGGTATTGAGAACTAATGGAAATGATCTACGGTGTGCCCCGTGTTGTACGAGACAAGAAAGTTGGGAGCAGCTCCGAGGATGCGTACGAGCATTAGTGAATCTGAATTGGCCGAAAGGTGAGTGAGCAATTGATCCTAGTCTCGGTAAGGACACATTTGTAAATGGGATACTTTCACTACACGTGTTAATCGGGTCGATCAACTGTCATAACTTACATGACCGATAAGAAAGAACAAGACAGTCGGTTTGTTGATTCTTAGTCGAGGACTACCAAGTAGGGAATTTGACCGGACAGTTGGCAGTTTCAAACCCTTGATCCTTAGTTTGAAAAGTCCTGTTGACCATTTGGTTGGTAAGACTAGTAACCAAATTAAATGATCGAGAGATTAACCGCTTTGGGTTCCAAATCCCTTGTCGTCCTGGGCCACACTATTTCTTGTGATTTCATTCCGTTGGAATGAGATGAGGATTGTTCAATTTTCTATTCTATTTGCCCTTAGGTAAACTCGTTAAAAGTTTAGGGTGTCGTGTATTTTCACATTGGGTTGTATCTCGACCGTTTTCTGTTTATTGATCACGTGTGTCTGTACAAGTCATTCTGACTGATTCGCAAATTTTGCTGCCTAATAAATATCATTTTCCCCTGTTGTTTTCTTCATCGTTCTGCTGTTATTAAGTCAAGTAACATAATTTCGTGTTGCTTATAATCAGGAGACAAATTCCACAGAATTCGCAGCTTCTGCGGAATTACTGTACAGCTGCCTGTTCCTTCCAAAAAAATAACAAGAGTGTCATCCAGACCTAACTGAGACACAAACCCAAGCTGAACATTTGGGGTTAAATACCATAAGCATCCGCATCGGTGCTCGCGGGGTTTGCAAACCACTGACTGGCCTCCCAATACTTTCAGGTCCACAAATTCACAGAAATAGAAGAATATGACTTTTCTTTAAATGTGCATTTCTTTTTCATAATCTTTCAGTTATGGCCGTCACCAGTGACACGTAACGCAACCAGGCCAATTGAACGCAATTTGGAACTGAAAGCGCACAATCTATCTGGAAGTTAAATCAACCTGAGTGAAATTCTACTAAAGCGATTACATCACTTCGCCATACTTCTAGAAGATAAAATGATGTGTGCACATACGTGCGGATGTCACTGTATCCGCACAAGAGGGACAAGTATAGACCTAACATAAATAGTGGGATGAGATTTCCTGCGCTCAAAGATCGACTGACGAGGAGAACGTACGCGAATTTGGACACCAGGTAGCACCTTCGAAAGTTTCTATGTTACACTGTAGGAAACCAAGATGAGAGCTTTACAATTTTCTTCATTTATTACTCGTGATATGTTCCACATACGGCGACAAACAACAATGCCATTTGCTCCATCCAGTTCGATTCACATGTTGAGGTGTACTATTTAGCCAGGTGTTCAATCAACTTACTGAACTTTGAACTGCTGATGCAATAGATTGATCGACCGGTTTGATTATTGCCCCGTTCACTCAAATCTGTTGTCAAGGTGTGATGGACAGGTTGCAAAACGATTGCCACGGAGCCTGCATCCTACTCGACAGTATAACAGCATGAATTCGGTTTTGCTGTGCCCTTAGTCAGCATTGGAATAGGATGTCCTCGGGTAGGAAAATCGTGAGATCACAAAATGAACTAACAGGACACATTGACATTATGAATGAAAAGATTGATTGATCAGATTAAACTGACGATAAATCCCCTTTGCGATCACAAAAGATGAATGGAAGTTACTGCCTCAACAAATGAAGAGATCAGCTTATTTTGTACTTATCTTCACAACCTACGAAATTCGGATTCTCGGATTTTCCGAACTAATCGGATTCTGGAGGTTTCTGTTATACGTGCCGACAAAAAACGGTGTGAAAAAGAACAGTTAATTTTTACTTCGATTGCTTCAATACCGGCCACAAAAAATGCCGACAAATCTGCACACGGAATAATTTCCATCAGTTTCATCACAGTAACAGAGCCAAAGTGCAGCGTTTAGCCCATATTGAAACAACCAATCACGAGTATCATGTGAACTGAGAACATTCACGGTTTTCCAAGCATCTGAAAATGAACAAGATGATCATTGAATAAAACGCTGCTTTCGCATGTCAACACATTCTATGTTGAAGCAGTTCGAGAAAATGATCGTACGAACTGCATTGTCGTAAACTGGGCACAACAAGGCCCGGAATCTCGATGGGGTCTAAGCATAACCACAATGAGTTCCAAGGTAAAGTGGGTCGAATATTAATCACCAAAGTGAGTAAATACAGAATATTAGGTAATATGTTACTAACTGGACGGTCATGGTGATGAGCTCAATGATTCAGTGGTGAATCAACTAATCATGAACGGTTGGCTATTCATGGATCATCGATGTGTCCAAATCCTTGAAGAGGTGGGGGCAGATGAGTGGGACCATATCGCATGATTACTCCAACCACTCGACACGCCCTTAGGGAATGCCGATTCCGTTAACGGTCCTGTCGGCTGAAAGCCATCGAGAATGAAGATACACGAGTTTCCATAGTTCTTGAACAGCAGCAATCTGTTCAGGTCGTTTGCTCCTCCTTCGACTGGAACACGATTTGTTAACCAACGCTAATCACTACGTGTCAGAGCCCGCACACAGTCCTTCACACATCGAGTCTGTGATTAGTTGAACAGGCAATTAAAGATCCGGATTACGGTACTTATTCTTAGGGTTTCGAGATACAAGATAAAGAAGTGTAAAGGAGCCTTATTACTGTCTGCTACGGGTTACGAGGAGGTACTATCAATTTGGAGCCTTTATTTGGCAACCGAAATTACCATTCGCACCAGGAATAAACGATTGTGTGTTCACCTCAATGAAAGTGGTTACTGGGTGGGATATTAGTCGTGAACACTGCAGCCTACAGCCCTCTTCGCAACGGTACTTAAACAAAAACAACCGGTCGCCTTCTGTACAGAGAAGCAAGTAAACACAGTCGACTAGATTCAAAGTTTGGAAGCCGAGGGACCAGGTTGAGATTGAGATGCACACGAGGACGATATCAACAATGTGTTGTGCATGTGATCAGGTGCGAAAATAAACACTCGTACGGCAAATGTAAAATACCAGGCTGAATGAAGCTGGCAGCTGATGGATTCCGCATGCAGCATCAACACCCAGAACGCTAATGAAAAGCCAGGGAAGAGCAGTAAAGATATTTTACCCAACACGTTACTACTAATCGTCACCAATACAAAGCCTTCGAGCTCCAATAAGTATTTCGAAAAAAGGAACGCTTAACTAAGAATTAGAAAGAAGATCTAAATTATGCACTCTTGACAACGTCAGAAAATCAATGTGAACATACATCAAATGATGAATAATACACGCACCGGTCACAGTAACGATAGATAAAAAGAGAATCAAAGTATCCAATGTCATTCTCATAACATCCAAAAATAAGATCTCGCGGGTTCCATCAGAGAGTATGACATTCATCTAGCATGACGATCTATTGTTCATATCAGTTTGGTGCTAAAGGAAATTGGCCGTACTACTTGCCCATGCACTCGTATGCTCGTCTATCGATCAATACAAACAGGCAAATCAGGTTCTATCCTTGATTTCACTCGTACCCAACTCTAATAACAAGATCAAGTGGGAAAACAAACAACCATGGCTTGTAATCTGTAACAGCCATACTGATTTGATTGTACAAATTTTGATGTCGGTTGTTGGTCCTACTGTGATTTCGTTCACTTTGATTTTCTGCTGCCGTGCATTCTCGGTCGGTCGTAAAATCCCTCGAACATGTTTGTTACGCTACATGATGTACGTCTAATCACGAGTCGAAGATCGTCGAAGAGGTTTATTGTCAAATCTAACAGCAAATCTATCGATACGAAGGAATATCTTCTTCTACGTACGACCATTTGGACCGATTATGAAATGTTGGC
>LUCM01001906.1:35527-66144 GCA_008360955.1 Fasciolopsis buskii | reverse complement strand
GCCAACATTTCATAATCGGTCCAAATGGTCGTACGTAGAAGAAGATATTCCTTCGTATCGATAGATTTGCTGTTAGATTTGACAATAAACCTCTTCGACGATCTTCGACTCGTGATTAGACGTACATCATGTAGCGTAACAAACATGTTCGAGGGATTTTACGACCGACCGAGAATGCACGGCAGCAGAAAATCAAAGTGAACGAAATCACAGTAGGACCAACAACCGACATCAAAATTTGTACAATCAAATCAGTATGGCTGTTACAGATTACAAGCCATGGTTGTTTGTTTTCCCACTTGATCTTGTTATTAGAGTTGGGTACGAGTGAAATCAAGGATAGAACCTGATTTGCCTGTTTGTATTGATCGATAGACGAGCATACGAGTGCATGGGCAAGTAGTACGGCCAATTTCCTTTAGCACCAAACTGATATGAACAATAGATCGTCATGCTAGATGAATGTCATACTCTCTGATGGAACCCGCGAGATCTTATTTTTGGATGTTATGAGAATGACATTGGATACTTTGATTCTCTTTTTATCTATCGTTACTGTGACCGGTGCGTGTATTATTCATCATTTGATGTATGTTCACATTGATTTTCTGACGTTGTCGAGAGTGTATAATTTAGATCTTTTTTCTGCGTCCTAGTTAAGGGGTTTCTATCGTAGACGAATTTATTTGGCCGCGGTGTAAATGGTTTGTTCCGGGTTTCATTAATTCACTGCACAAATTATTTGGTTGTTGACACCATGTTTACCGGATTTTCCCACATCAACTAAAGTATCTTGATAGGTTTCTATTTCTAATGACTAATGCACTTTGGTATGTGCAACTGGTGTACCGTTCCTTAAATTGCTCCGGTTTTATTGCCAATGATATTCCAAATTTTGACAAAACTGCTTCCGGCTGTCATTCGATCGGCTTGAGATCGCTTTTAGTTTGATCTTAAGACGTGGGCCATCCTAATATGTACTCTCGTGCACTGCTTTTACACGTTTACATAGTGTTCCCCGTGAAAGAATTTGTGAAAGAGTTATATATGTTTCTACGCAATTTAGAATTCTTTTGGACTAAATCCGAATGATTCTGATATAACTCTCGAATATTTGGAGAAACGGTTTAGACGACATCGCAAATTTCCGATGACCTCTAATATTTCCGTCGTTTAGCAGCCTATGGCCACAGTTTGATAGGTGTCGTTAATCGTTACGCAAGTTCATGGGAATGCACACCAAAAACAGGCTAATCAGGTGTGAATTGCTGAGCCCAGTCACATACGCTGCCTGTAATGAGATGTACGCTACTTACAGACGCTTAACTAATCAGTACCCTTATAATCAACCCTTCCATTAAAAACACGTGCGCGATCCAAGGCCGCTCAGCTAGCTATTGGCTGGACACCACAGTTGCCCCACTGACGTACCAGAAATGGGTTGCGTTCCAGCAATTCCGCAACCTTAAGTTGCGTACATTTCTCAGCATTATTTTAGTAGAATAGATATTACTGATTTCATGCTAGGATACTTTTGTACTGTAAACAATCTGGGGAATGCATCGTTTGTGAACAAAGTCACTCAGCTAACAAAAACCCTAGAAGAACGAGCAAAAATGGACTGCAAAACTCACCTTCAATCGACTTAGACATGATCGTCATTTCTACGCACCATTCACACCTTTGGTCACACGTTCCTCATACTATTCAGATCGACAACTAATGTTAGCCTTTTTGAGGCATGCGAAATACATTCACTCCAAGGCACAAATGCGACTGGACAACTTCTGCACGATTCGATGCTCACCAACTTTGGGCGTGCCAAGCTGGTTCGATTATCCTTCACTGGAAGATCCGTTTCTAAAACAGTACCTGGAGATGTGGTAAGTTAAGCTTGCATGCTTCTATTCATCTCGTTGTCTGTGCATGTGTGTGTATGTGTGTGTGTGTGTGCAAGTGGGACGAAATGAAGAGTAGCAAAGGGCAGTCTCTAATGCTATCTACGCAGACAGGTTCATGTCCCTAAAACTGCAGCTAACTCCAAGGGCAAGTGGGATGAATGAAATTTTGGAGGATATGTACACTTGTGCAAGTGCTTGTTTGTCCATACCATTATTAAGATAGATTTGGGCCAAAACTGACTGATCAGAATCCAATCGCTGGTTTGCAGGTACTATCAAGCAATATCACTAGAATCTCATTTGAATCGTCAAAAGCGTGAGTGGATGATAAGTCGATTTAGAAATCACATGGTGATTCGTCAAAGGATTTTCGTCGGTCAGGCAAGGCTAACATTCAGAAAGGGGACACAAGGCCCGGACCTACTGGTTTTTCTTCTCAGTAGTATGTCTTCTTTGTGAAAGTTAGTCTTACCTGACCGACGAAAATCCTCGGATGAACCACTATGTGATTCTTAAATCGACTTATCGTTTATTCGCGCTCCTCACGATTCAAATGAGATTCTAGTGAGAAACTAAGCAAAAGGTGCACTAGTATAGGGATGGTTGGACATGAAAATAGCGGGTACGCATACGTGAAGAGCGGCAATAACCTCGAAACCGGTCGTGTGCTCCCGGGGAGATTTCGTCCATCCATCCGTATGCGAAATACGCTACGCTACGGAAATAATCGTATTCCATTCAAAGGGAACACGGAAATTCCCCACATAGGCATTACGTTCGTGGACCCTGAAATCGTAGTTCAGCGATCGCAATCCTTCCGATTCCCGGGAACATTTCGCATTACGACATGAATTGAAACAGTACGATCCATACTTCATTTCCTGGTGAGCTTAGGTTTCTCTTTGTCTCAGCCATTGCTGGGTACATGTGCCTAGAGAACAGAAATTTTCATTTCGCTACTTGTTGTGCATAATTTTCCGGAAACCATAGCTTCACAAGGCTTTCAAAGAAATTGTGTTTACTTTGCTGATACGACCATGAGGACATGGTCTGAAGAAAAGTGATAAATCTTCTAATCAAAATTCAGTGGTAGTATACGTGGATGCTTTCGAATGTCGCATGGTTCACGGCCTGACAACAAAATACGATGGGTCAAATTTCATTGCTGAAGGAAAATATTATTGTGGATATTATTATCAGTATTATTATAATTATTGATATTATCTCCCCGTCACCGATTTGAAACCATCATCAAAACTTCGAAATAACGGCAGGATCATATCACTATCTCATTTCGATCGTGATAGAGTTGAGGGTTCTGACTCCTTCAGTATTGGATTGTGCTAGATTGTGTGACGGACTTGTGTAAATTAGTTAATGGCAAAAGAAGGATCACAGGCAAATTTATGTGCTAAGAAACTAACGTTGTTGACCTGTAGGCAGATAGAATGATGATATTAGGCCAACGATTTCCGGTTACGGTTAAAAACGGCTGTTTTATAATGTCTTCGTTCTCATTCTGAATTCGTCGTGAACATGCGATAATGGATTTGTGATAAGCATTACTATGAAAAGGAATCGAACTTCACTTTCGAACGATTGGATGAACGTGAGTGGACAGACGACAGATCGTTCGATAAGAGATGTGTAAAACCTGCAAGAATTTTCATGGGAAAATTTCCGCACAATCTGATTCGGAAACCACATATTGCCTTCAATAAGGAAATTTTGATTGTAAAACTTGCATTGAGAAAGACTACCCACGGTAGTCGAAACGTTGGCGCATTACATCTACCAACAACGCTGTGTTATTAACATTATATCATTCACAATTAGAACCTTGGTCGAGTATGTGAAAATTCTTTTCTGAGTTTGCTCGGAAAGGTAACTGGACGGCCGTGGGGTGAGATAAGAACACATTGATAGGCAAAGGAAACTTAGACAATTTGATTTGCGTCAAACAATGCATTCGGTTGGCATAGTCGAAGATATGTAAAGATCATTATAAATTGGTGCAAATTGCACATTCAGCTCTGGGCTTGTGGACGGGGTCTGCTGCCGAGTGCTTACAAGGGGGGGGGGAGAAAGGCGTGTGAGAAAAGACTAAAATGAACTCAAAATATTGGGACTTCTTACGATGAAGACCGAACCGAGAAAAAAGATCCGAATGTTACTGAAATTTTCTGAGAGAAGTGAGAAACAAGACTGCGTGAAAACTGGCCGACAGAGTACGATACCGTCCGCATACTTGAAAGTTTGAGCTGGTGGGTAAGTAATAAAAGGATAGGATGGAATAACAGCTCGCTGTAGAATATCGGAGTTATTAGACGAGGGACTGTGCAAACGATAACCCAGTTTAGTTCGCCGAGTTCTATTATGAAAAATGGTCTTTCGTCCACGGCAGTATAGAACCGGGATATGCAAAGGAATCAACACTATGGAAAAGGAGAGAACGAGGAACCGAATAAAAGGCAGGGAAGTAATCTAAGAAAATACAGCCAATTGGCTTCATGGGGCTGCCTAAACTCTTGAAAATAAAATGCCAGAATTAGGCCATTGCAACTGGAGCACACCTGTTCTGTCCAGAAGCAAACTAAAATGGATCATTAGGGATAATAAGAGGGAAACTCAAACAACCGAAGAATACACGTCCGGTTAATTTGAGTGCCGAAGGTGTGATGGTAATGGAACAAAATTGTTTTGATAAAATGTTCAAGGTTGTGTGCTTGGGATGGAAACAACCGTTGCAGATTTCCATGGAGCTTGAACAACAAGGGTAAAAAAGGATCCGTTGACGAGCACAGTCATGATATCCAAGAAGAAACTCGCTCCCGATTTGAGAAGAGTGGAATACAGGCTGTAGGGACCAACAGCAGATGCAGTATTGCAGGATGGAAGAAGCCTGAAGGTGTACCCTGAAGAAAGGATTTAACTTCTGAGTTAGAAGTCACTGTGTGGAAGGAAAAGCGAATGAATGTGACAATCAGAATATAGACATCTGTTCTGTAAACCGGCGACCGAATGCGTTGCCCGCACAGGAGCTTGACATCATGCTAATTAGTTTTATTGTTGACGGTGTCAGTAAGATCATTGGCGAAGAACGAGTTCAAGCGTTTTATCCGCTGTTTGATCAAGATAGAGTAGCTTTTAACAGCAGTTCGATAAGGAAGTTCATAGACAGTTTCTTTTGGTCATCCCAGGGATCTACGTAGGTGTGAAGCTATTCTGTCGTTGTTAGGGCACACGGTTTCAACGAGATGGCTTTCTTTGAGGAAAAGTCCATGAAAGAGAGGAGGATGTACAAAAAATCTAAGACTATACCATGGATTGGGATCCTTCTAGCAGGAGATATTTTACGGATCGGAAGGAAACCGGAAAATCTTCAGAACACTTTGAACGAGACGAAACCACGAACCAATCTACCAACAAACCCAGGGAGGTGTGTAAAAAAGTTTCCCAATTTGTTTAGAGATACTGCACTTTTGAAATTGTTATCATTAGGATTGAAATTACGACTAACTAGATGCAGAGGTGCGATTTCGAAAATATGTACACTCTAACTAGATCACCGACGGTGAAATCACAGAAGGCCATCGATGAATTCAAAAGTGTATTGGTTGACTATTCTTACAAATATCAGAGCATCCAGAACAGTTCTTCACTACATTCTGAGTGATCAACACAAAGATGCTTTACGAAAATTCAGGTGTAACAAGGATATTCTTGTTGCCGGACTCAATAAAGGCGCCGGATCGAATCAATCAGACTGAAGTGTTAAGATGAATCACCTACTGAATGACCGAACGAAATTTACTGAGACCAAGACCAAAACGATCGAACAGCGACTAATTGCAACATTGCGAAAACTGAAAATCAGAATTTAATTTCTATTGGTACTTATGAGCAGTTGCGACCACGGGCACTACCATCGCTCTTCTGTACGGTCTGCCGAAGGTTCGCAAACCAGGCTTGCCAAAAAGACCGATTTTCGGCATGACTAATTCTCATCATCAGTCACTCGCTCGTTGGCTGGTCGACATAGCGGAACCATTTCGTACGAAGATTTCCCACTACAGATTGAAGGATACTTTCCAGTTCGTAGAATTAATCGAAATACGAGAGACTACGGGACGTAAGATGGCTTGTCTGGACGTAAGGACATTGCTTACTAATGTCACCCTCCTAGAAAGGCTCGACTACTTGCATCAATATATTGCGGCAAAAGAGATAAATATTGCCATCTCGATGGTTGACATAAAAAACGTCAAGTTTTCCCTCAACTATATGCTTTACCAGCAGACTGATGGAGTCCAATGGGATCGCCCTCGAGCATACTACTCGCTGATGTGTTTGTCGCCAAACTGGAAAATGGAGCACTCCAGAACATTATAGAAGAATTACCCACATACTGCCGATTTGTAGACAACATTTCCGTATTGTTATGCCATAACATGCGCGTAAAAACATTGGTGGATAAGTTTAACCAATCTTACAATACTCACAATTTTACATCAGAAGAGGAATGGGAAAATTCGTTTTATTTTCTAGATATGAAACTCACGAAGACAACGGACGGAAAGTTAACGCATCGCGTGTATCGAAAGTCAACATGGACAGAACAGTGCACCCGGTATGCCAGTCTCGTTCCCCCTAGGCACAAACAAAACCTAGTCCGATTGTTAGCATCTCACGTGCGAAATATTTACTCCAAATGAATATTGGAGGGCTAATTAGACCAGATCAGACAGATATTACTAAGCATTGGGTATTGGGAACTTTCTATCCGTAAGAATATGTGGGAATCACCTAAGAAAACTTTTCAAAATAGATGAAAAGTGTGAGCTACTAGTCTGACGCCCGTCAGCAGAATGAATAGCATTCAGGCTGTTAGACTCATCGTTATGTTTACAAACGGGTTGTCAAATCACTCCAATTACCTTGGCCGCGATCGGAGAATACCATTCACAATCCAAATGCCCCTGATTGTGACCTTCCATAAGTTTTACAGGAAGCAGTTAATCCGTCTCGTGTGTTTTGTTCAGTGAACTTCTCCCAACTATGTACAATCAACAATCCGTCCACCCCATTTGTTAAACCGCTTTCCACACATTAATTCCACTAGCTAATTTTGACAATGTAACACTATTCACAGAACTATGCAACCCACCACATATATTTAACTGTGTTAGCCAGAATATGGAGTTACCGAGAACAAGCTTTTCGCCATTATGTTTCTTTTCGCTATAATGCGATTGGATTATTCAGTGGAGGCAGATTTCTTGTCTTACTCCTGATTTGTTTCGTCCCGACAAACGACTGATGTACAGAGGGGAAGTGAGTAGTGGGTCTAACGGGAATGAGGGACGGAACACGAGTATGCAATTGCAACTGGAAACAGTCAGACTGATCGGTGATTATTCTACCTAAAACAACGCCACTCAGTGTAGGGTTACGACGTGGGTCACCTTCATCGAAAGGTAGTAGGGATCAAGTGGGGATGTGTGTGGTTAAAACCACTAGCAATAAAGAATACCCAGTAAGACAATAGTGGCACAAAAATCGGTATGAAAGCACCATAGAACAAACTGATATCAGGTGTCGAAAAAACGGAATTATATGCGTGCATTACCAGTTATCGTGCCCCGATAAGAGGAGAGTCTCAGAAGACATTTACCATCCCTGCAGAAAATGAAGACAATGTTAGACTTCCCGGACCCCTCGCTATTGATATAGGTTGCAACATCATCCGTCTTCTTGCACTGAACTACATTCTGACAAACGCGAGCGAGGCCATCCCCAATATTTCGGCTGAGCCAGGATCCTTGAATACAAACTTCACATGCATTTGAGTGAGTTCAAGAGTCCAAACATGGCATTTTTCCAAATATTGATCTGATGTTATTGCTAACCACAACTGGAACTGTCCTCTTGCGTGATATTGTGCGGCTAAGTGGTCCTCTTGCGCTCCTTGGATCCGGTCGATTTTGACAAGGATGCACACTGAGGCAATGAAGATAATAACACGGAACCATTCTGGATGAAGATTTCCTTCGACTAATAAGTTCTAGGCATCCTGGAACAATTCCAAGTGAGTGCCATAGCGGATGAAACCACACTCACATCTGTCTCTCGAAAGCCCCCATTGAAATGGTGGTAAAACAACATTAAAGTGTGACTCAGCTTCCGAGGGGAAACAGCTTGAAAATATGTATGGGAATTTCGCCCATACAAGTAGTAAGTAGACGGATGGTAGGAAGCACTTGACCGGTTGTGGCTTAGTTGTCGCCAACCCGGCGTTCGAAATTGGTCTTTGGATTAGGATCTTTCTGGAGGGGGTTCAGAAGGGCGCACGCGTACGGTGAATGAACACACCCACAGGCCCGCGAGGCCAGTCCATCTCGGTTCTGTCTCAGCCATGAAGGTCACTTCGACCTTGAACTTGATTGGTTCTTGTCGTGTACTTGGTCAAGTAAGTTTGTCTTATCGATTCATCCTAGTGTTTATGCGTGCTGCGTACAGCTGTTTGCCTACGTTTCTACGGCTCTTCAGGCGCGAGATTTTGCAGCTTATTGCTACAAGCCCGAATGAATTAGTTCACGCGTTTGGTGCTTGCAAATCTTGAATACCATGTATCCAATCCCGTCTGTCGCACCAATACAGCGGCAGTAAGCTGTTGACAAACCCATTTCAGGGTGAAAAACGCAAATTTAAATTTGTTAAAGTTGACGGTAAGCCGAGAGGTCGACCTTGCAAACACCACAGGAATGAAATAGAACTAAAAATTCCCTGGCGTAGACAAAATACTTGGATCAAGTAAAACTGTACCTGTCGATGAATGTAAGATTGCCGTAAGACTGAAAGATGTGCACTAGATTTCGGTTCGTGATTCAGAAATCAATTTCACCTCCAACTCACAATCGTTCAGTAATACTGTGATTTCCCAAGTCCTCTTCAGACTGGTCCATCTAGGTTTCTGTTTGGCAGTCCCACGTGACTAAAAGTCGCAATTCTGTGAACAAGGGGTCACTCACGATTGCTAGTTTGTTCGTCGCTGATCTACTGTGCTTTTCTTTTAGGTTGACCTCGACCAACGCTACTCAGGCTGTGATAAAGCGAAGATAAGCCTTTTTCGAAGCTGTGACCACTGAGACAGAAAATCTAGTCTAAATGTGAATGGCCCCTCAGTGGGCCCAGTTTTTCATGATTGCTTGTTAACTAGTCAAGCCTTCTGGCTTTCAGCCAAAAAGCCTGAAGCGTATGGCGAAAAAGCAATTTCACGCCTAATTTCGCACTCGAATATTTTAAAAACCTGCTAAACACGGCTAAGTTGCCCCATTCGCAGAGGTAAGGGGCAGGTTTTCAACTGCCTGGGTTTTATTTCTACTAATCTCAGTTAGCATGGTTTCGTACTAGAATTAACTCAGTCCTCTAGTGGCTGATACGTAATCATAGACCTAATGTTCGCTAGTTTTACTAAGTCCTAGGCATTAAGCGTGTTATAGGATAACGATTCACCCTTGAAAACATTCGTATCAGGGTCATTCTACTGGCAATCTCTCTTTGACGATTTTCACACGAATTCCCATCATTTTGTATTATCCCTTCCAATCACAGTCCGTTCGTGAGACTGGGGCAAACAGAAGAGGGCGTGCACATGTTCCTGGCTCAAAAATGTAAGTTATCCACTCTGATTGCATGTCAGTTCACATTGGCTCTAGTAAACACTACCCAAGACTTTTTCTGCATTTCAAAACAATGGGCTAATTAGGTAGATCAGAAGGTCATTATATCCCGAATCTGCAGATTTAGGGAACGTGTGGTTTAACATAATTCAGGCTAACTAACTAACCAAGTAACTACTTGACATAAACCGGATTGATATGCGTCCACCAAGGAAGCGCGAAGATTGAGGTGAAATCAAACCTCAGCAAAAGGCGGCGGGAGTAAGCAAGAAATGAGGCGGTCACCACCCCGTAAGGTCGACTAGTTATCCTTACTGACCTAGAACTGCGTGTGTGCGTGTGTGATCAGTATGTGTTAAGTAGTATGGGATGGAACGTTTCCATGAAATAACTCTCCACGTAATGTCATCGCTCAACTCACCATTAAGAAACCATAGAAGCATTTCGCAGCTGTTTTATCCTTGTTAGGCATCATCAACAGTGCATATTCACCGCACCCGAACTGAGACCCAAACCCGAGACGATTGATTTTAAGTCGAACGCCTTAGCCAGTCCATGGTTTCTTAATGGTGAGTTGAGCGATGGCATCACATGATGAATTATTTCAAGAGAGCAGTTAGTTCAGATGAAAAATGTACTTGCCTTCGATGGATTATTGACTTGCCAGCAAGAAGATGTAGCTCACGGTTCGCGACGATCATCATAATTGCAGCCGCAACGCCTATATACCCCACGAGGCTCTTCAAACAGTGGTACAAAAAGACCGACCAATTCCCACAGAAAAGAGGATTACCACCGCGACTGATTCATTGCCATTGGACTTGGGCAATATCGGAATAAAATCTGTGCAGTCTATCGTCAATTTGTACCGGATAACGAACTTACTAGTTTGGTTTCTGTCCTGCGGGTGAAATTAATTTCCGATGTGAAGGGAACGACTTTAAAAACTCCAGACAGATCTTTTGCCGATCATCCTGGATGATATTTTAGCTGTAAAAATTGAAGCTGAGTTTTTGGATTCTGGATCCGTAATCAGTGGCAACACCGTACTAGTCCAACTCCTGTGGATTTAGAAAGTGATTGAGGTTATGCTTTTGACTCTCTGACTGCGGCGATGCGACTGGACAAGACAAATGGAGCGAGCGTTGAATGCTAGAGAACGCATGTAACAGACTGTGCAACCCAGGTCTCCTTGCGCTTTTTGCTGAAGAATTTTAGCCCAGCAGAAAATGGATTGAAAAGAAAAAAAGAATTGATGTGGACCGCAAGCGCAAACTTTTAGAAAGCTTGGGTTCACGTTGACAGGGTGACATTGTATAACTTCTCACCTTGATGATCGTAACTCCGAAATATATAACTGAATTCTCGATCAGATAATTCTGAAACCAGATCAGAAATATTGTCGATAAAAGAATACGGGCCTATACAGTAGCTGAAAACTGCAACACTGATCGGCTTGAATCGTTTTCACCCCGACAACGGAAGGCAGTTGCTGACTTGCTAGAACTTAGTTCGGTCTCATTTCTATTCAAAATTTCCACGTTCGATTAAGGGAGTAGCAATAAAGGTTGACAGTAATCAGAATTATTTATTCTATGGAATTCCGGCTCAACTCATTACTAAGTACCCGCGAGGAACATTGTACGGCTGTTTCATCCTTGTCAGGAATCATCAGCAATGCATATCCACCGCAGCCGAACTGGGACGCAAGCCTATCTCTGACGATAAGATGTAAAACTTCTTAGTCATTTAACTAATGGGGAAGAGTCCCAGCAGTCTACCAAACCTCACCACAGGGCTTAGCTCCGGTTACTGATTTGTCAGTGCGATCTATTACCTCGATGAAAACTCTTCTACAAACAGCCTTAGTACGATGAAAGCTTTGAACAACCCGCACGATAAATTAATTGGTACATAATTACATTGATTATTACTCGTCCCAAATAAAAGGAAATGGTAAGCCTCTTTGAATTAGAACAAAAAGAACAACTACCTCGTTGTTTCACATATGTATATGTGATTTATTTATGAACTTCTCGAGGAAAAGATTAAGATTATTGTAAAAAAAGAGAGCGATATCTTGCGCCGCGTTGGTAACCACCATGTGTTAATTATCTGACAAAATGTCATCACAATCTTTCAAGTGAAAAGCAAGCTAACTCTTCTTCCAAGTACCGCAATATGTCATGGGCATCTGCGATCCGGCACGCAGGTGTCAAACATACAAACATTCGAAGATAATGCGTGCAACTAGCATACTTTGTAGGCACCGATTCTGCTTACGGGTAACTGACTTCACAGCTTGCATTGTTTGTGATAAGACAACAGCTCAAATTAGAACTCCCGAAAGATCGAGGCAATGTCTGGAAATTCAACGTAATCTCATTTATTCCTCTGTCTTCACACTGCAAAGATAAGGCATAGTTAATTCAACTAAACAATACAATCCGATATAACATTGTTATGGAAACAAGTTTCAAAGTTTAGACATTTTGACTTTACTAGCTCTTAGTTAGCAGCACATCGCCGGCTTTTTAGTATCTTTGTGAAACGCTGAACTGCTTATGGCGCTAGACTAGCTGGGTATAACTATGGAGCTAAGAGTACCCACGAGATCGTGTTTGCATTCCTACCGCCTAGGCACTTGGAAACTAAACATGGAAAGTCACGCAGATTTGAGACGTCTAAGCTACATGGATTCGGACCGCGTAATGGCTGATGACTCAGTTCAGATATGTGGCCGTGGCATGTTCATCGATATGACCGGGGCACAGATGTCGTACACCTTGCCACAAGGTGGGATGAAGGAGGCGAAGATTGAAACACGAATCTGGCAAGTGAGTTCCATGGTCCCTCGAAAACAGTGAAAACTTTGGTAAGAACCTTTTCTACTGAGCCGTATTCGGCTACCAATTGATCGATGGACCAGTCAGTCAATCACTCAATCAGCCAGTCAGCTAGTCAGTCACCAAATCAACCATTCATTCAATCAACCAATCAAACAAGAAGCCAGTTAACCAGTCAATGAACTAGTCAATTGATCAATAAATTAGTGAATCTATGAATTCGCCGATCGGTCGATCATTCCGTTGTTTATTCCACGTACTGACGAACTGTGTTCTATTTATCACTTAGTCCATCTTTTACGATTTAAATTCTAACAGGAATGTGAACCAGTTCGGTTGAAATGGTTGGTGTACTACAACGAACCCGTTTGGACTGATGCCGTTTTTCGTATGTTCGAACCTTGGCTGAATGAAAAAATAAAAAAACGAGTAAGTGAACAATTGTTATGATGGTAAACGGGTCCAGTCTTTTTCCTATTTAACTGAAGTTGGTCCATGTTCGTTTAACTAACCACTCTAGGGGAAACTGTTGACTAGTTCACCACGGATGTTAAGCCTTGGGTACAAATATTCGTATTCACCATATACATATATACATATGTATACGTGCAGATACATTTCACCAAAATATTACTTGTGTGACAGGAGTTTGAGTGGATCAGGAATCATAATTTTGCAATCACAACTATGATCGCTGACTGTTCTTTCCTTTCTGCCCAGCCAACCCATAGAACGACGATGCTGGGAGTAAAAGATAGTATATCTTTAGTCAGTAATATGTACATGAATAAAGGACAGCCCAGGAAGTATGCGACTGATTTCGCGGTTATTATCTCTCCTTGAGTATGCATACTTTGTACCCCCCCTGTCAGTTTACTCACACTTAAACACTCACAAGAACCTTGCTTGCAAAACTGTGCCTACTTTGTTTTAGTTTGTCTGTTTCTGTTTTTTTCGTGGCTAACCCTTACTTGCAGTTTGTAAGACATTCAAACCACTGATTGACATTCCGAACAGTATCCCTTAGCCTCGCTAAACAAAGACAGCGTTCATTTCTTGAGTTCAAACCAGGACGGTGGGAAGCACCGCGCGATACAAAAACCGAAGCCAATTTCCACACATCTCCAAGCCAAATCGTAGCTTGACTACCGCGTCGGTACATCCAGAATTGAGCGGCAAGTGCAAAATGGTATGGAAAAATAAGCAATAAGTTGGTGATCAGTTGATGGGTTCTTTCTCCTCTTCCGGTAAACCTTTCCGGGTTATTGGAATATCGCAAGTGACAGCAACCTTACTTTATTGGCAGGCCATACCAACCACTAGCGGAATTATGGTATTTTATAGAGAGAACGCCTGTCAGACCAAAATTGAATACCCACTCGATATTACGTCGGCTTAACTGCAGTCGATTACCCGGTGAACATAAGCTCACCATATTTTCGGTTAAGTAACTAGGATCACGCCAGGTGGCACATCGGTTTCACCCTAAGGCTTGGCCGCGATTCAGATCTGGTTTACGTTTTCATTAATTTTGTGGTGAAGCGATTGAGTGAGATCTATCGCGGATAAAGAGACGTTTAACGTATGACTGGCGTTTTCTCTAACTGAGTTCAGGTCCCAAATAGAATTGAAATAATCTGTCCTGCTGGTTGGTGTTTTCTAACCAGGACAAGGAAATTGCAGTGTATTTCTGGCTATTAATATTGAATAGTTGTACTACAGCTGCACTACAGAACAGACAGTAAATGCATCACGTATTATTTGTTGTGCGCACTCACACGGTACTACTCTCGATCGACAGGATACAGTCTAAGAGACGCGGACGTCGGATAAGTGTTTGCAAGGATTTTGTCATCCGGAAGTGAATGCAGTGGACTCGTTTTTACGTGTATCTGTCTGTAAAATTGCGGTGATGGAAAACAAAACACCATGGGTGCATAACTCGGCTGAAAACGCCGACCCTGGAATCTATTACATAAATGTGCAAATGAACTCTTAGCAGATAATAAAATGAGTTCCAAAAGCCAGTTCAAATGGTAGGGATTGAAGGTCGGCTTTTTTCACCGTGGATCAGGTGAGTCCATTCACAAAGTGTCAAAGATAAGTGAGCATCACAAACGTCGGAATTTTCTAGACCGACCAAACAAATAAACAGCGAACGAGTGTGTCCGACCGCGTTCATCAACGAGCTTGTGCGACACGTGGTCGTGGCTCCGATCTTCGTAAAACAGCCACCTGAAAACTGAGATTTGCCAATAGATATAAAAAATAAACCCATTATACGAATGCAGTTTATCATAGAATGGAATCCTGTACGACGCGAAGAGTACTATTATTAGCCCAACTCGCCTAGTATAAATGCTACAGTATTCAGACCTGTGAGTTTGAAAGTCGAGTTCGTTCGAAAGTTGCAACTCTTTGTGCACCAAGGATAGAATGTTTTCTCTCGGAGAATTATGTCACCCATTTTTGTGCGTGGCGATACACGATTAAGTTGAATGTTTCTCTTCCATTCCCCGTTGGAATGAGTAAAGAAAAAAAACTAACAACAGCACGAATGTTGATTGCAATAATTCGAATGTCATTAGTATTTTTAGCCGATTCGAGACAGACGTGGTCAATTGGAGATTAAACAAAAATCCGCCTCTTGGAATGACCCAGCACATTTTCACACTTTGGCTTTTCGAACTGAGTCACTCGTAGATGATGTGCGCAAATTGGGTTCGAAAATGCTTTTAGTCTCCAGCATTTGGAGTAAAATCATATGGGCAAATTTAGGCATCCAGCACTAACTTCGTCTTGGAAAATGGATGGTGATCACCTCGAGAATGGCTTATGTCCACATGCGCTCTGTTTGGAGGAGTTGGGCATGAATGAACGATGGCCGATTAGTCAAGCCCCAATCTCAACCTGCCTAAAATGGATTTCTGCTTAGTCCCGATATAAGGGATCCATTTGATATTTTGCCTGGGCACAACGTTCCCCTCCACCGGGCGGATAGCAACATTAACCTACTTGAGTCGACTTGGTAGCAAAGGTGAATACATCGAAAAAATGTGCTCACCCGGAACCTCGGTTTTCATTTCGCGTTGTCGTTGGTCTTCATTTGCTTGTCATGATATTTTTAAATCACTGGCTCATAGGCCTGAACTCTGCCACAAAAATCTTTTAATTTGCAGTGTCAACAAAGTGGACTAAATCAACTGATTAACTAATACCTGTTTGCCTTTCACAAAAGTGGAGGCATACGGTCAGTTAGATACGCATCATTTAAGGGCGGGTTATGAAACTAGCTATTTTCTGATAAGCTGTTGCTTCAAACACGTCTTTGAGGAAGTTGAATTACAATTATTAAACCAGTAGTCTCCGCGGAAAGAAATTTCGCACAATTTTCATGCAATACCAATGCGTGAAGCAATGTGTAGGCAATTTAGATCCATCACATCCGACCTAGGACGTGGACCACGGTCAAACAATAACAGGCGATCATGACAGCTGTCAGGCTATTCGGCGGCAATCTCAGCAGACTTCAAAAGTGAGTGATGTAACACCGAACTGCAGCTGATTTCGTATGGCCACAGGCCGTTGATCAAATTAACTGACTCCCGATAAGAAGAGTTAGATTCAGGAAGATCAAGTGTAAGAGAGGCTTTAAAACTGATTTGCGCAGCTTGACTACTCGGTGGCAGTAAGTAGGTAGACAATAACCGTAGTTATGCGTGAAATTGTTGGTCACTGCTTCCAAAAGACCATTTGAAAATCACCATAAACATCATCATCATCATCATCATCATCATCATCATCATCATCATCATCATCATCATCATCATCACCTACATCATCCAGCGTTAAACAGCAAGGCAAGCCTCAATGACCGATGCCTTTTCTCCAGAAATATATATTTCTATAAAAAGAGTGAATATCCAACGGGAACTGGGAATGGGTCCACACAGGCAAGTAAAACAGGTGTTTTCAATCATTCTGATCTGACAACAAATAACAACACAATCGTCACTGTTTGCGGTTCATTGCCATATCCTTTAGGGAATCCAGCCAGCTAGTTGATGAGTCTTTCAGACTCCAACCACGAAGACGTAAGACACCTACTTTACCTAAGTTCGCTCTACATTTCCTCATTCCACGTTGCCAGGTCATTTGCTGACCTCCACATGACTTCCACCCCGTGAGAGGGACGCAGAGTAAGGCACGATATGGTAGACGAGTGTTCGCCATACGCAACACGTGACCCAACCAGCGCAGTCTACTAAGTTTCATACGCTGAAACAAGCTGTTCTCAGAAGTGGCACCCGATACCAGATTCCTAACCTTAATATTACTCAGCCGGTCACTCCATCCAATCCTAGCCATACTACGCAAACATCGGTTGTCGAAAACCTCTAACCGACGAATATCGCCCATACGCATACTCCATTTCTCGCAACCATACAACAGAACTGAGCGCCTGCGGTGAAGTACACACGATCGTTCAACTTCAGTGAAATATCAGGCCGATGTTACAAGTACTTCAGTCCAGCGTAAGTTGCTCGAGCCTACAATATACGCGTTTTTAACACTACTGCCGAACTACCATCGTTCGACAAGCAGCTGCCAAGGTTTGTGAAACGTTTCACAATTGTTAGTTCCTCTCCAATTCAAAAACAAGTTCAGCACTGTTGTCGGTCAGTCTTATAAGAGCATCTTACAATTTGGTATACCCTTCTGATGGCTGCACTGAATAGCGACATCCGATCAGCTGAGTCGAACCCGCCTTTCAAGTCGAGAAAGACTACGATCGTCGGAAGTCGGTGTGTGTGGCGCGTTTTCAGTAACTGCCGAAGACTGAATATCTGGTCGATGCAACCTCAACCTGGACGAAATCCGGCCTGTTGTTCGCGGATGTTCGCGGATACCCTCGCGAATCGGCGTCAAACGACGCAGCTAAGACCTGGGTAACTACGGGAATTAAACTAATCCCACGATGATTGCCACAGTCAATCCGTGTGCTCTTTCTGAAAATGGGTACAATCAGTGACTCACCCCACGATGAAGGGATACGCTCCTTGTTCCAAATATTCGGAAAAAAGAAGTAAGAGCTTTGGCAGGGTGTCTCCACTCATTGTGAAAAGAACTGGAGGAAGGTCGTCGAGACCGGCTGCTTTTCCCCTCTTCAGAAGACGAATAGTCGACTGCACTTCCACATCTGTTGGGGGATCAAGTGACACCTCCCAAGGATTCACAGCTGTGAACGTCGGAGTTAATACGTTAGCGTATGGCCAGCTAAACTGATCCTTGAAGTGTTCTGTCCAACAGTTTAGCCTTTGCTATCTACCATGGATGAGCTCTCCATTTCTGTCGCACACGAATTCACTAACCGGAGTTCAACGGCCACCGTTGTCGCGCATAAGCTTAAACAGTTTTTCACTGTTACCTGAAGCGACCGCTTCTCCCGTCTGTTGGGCTACCTTAAACCACCAGTTCTAGCGGTCATTCTTGAGGCTTATCGTCAACTGACGCTGAAACTGTCGACGCGTCTTATTCACCTCCTTGTAGTTAGGCAGCTTGCGTTCTTGCTCCATTAGACCCAGCGATCCTTGTGAGATCCAGGGTCTTTGATGAAAGCTAAACCTAGGACCACAGGCGAAATCAGCTGCCAAATACATAGCCTGCTCAACTTGATCCCACCGCTCGTCTACATTGTTGCTCATCGGAGTTCTTAGTTCGTCGGATAATTTCTGTTCGCAGCCGTAGCAAACAGCCGAATCACACAGACGTTCGGCGGCCAATCGAGCTTGTGGCCTACGTCGATGGCCGTTGAGCAGAATCATAGATAGCATTAAAACCAGCGCATGGTCCTATTCGGCGTACGCGGTCCAGTACAATCTACAGTTCTGGACAGAACCGCGCCAACGGTAGCTTACTGCAATAAGGTTGATCTGGCACAGACTACCGGTCGAGTTAGAGCGTCATGTCGCTGTGTGACACAAACTGTGTCGAAAATTCGGAAATAACACAGAAGCCAATAATGGCGGCCAGTTAAACACAATAGCATCAGCCCCGCACTCCAGTAGGAAGCATTTGTAAAACCTATACTAAACCAACTAATTGGGACGAACGGATTTGTAGCCTGAGAAGCCAGCTTACGGGTAAGAACAATTAGTTTTATGCAGACTTTTCGGGTTTCAGCTATCTTTTGGGTTCTCTTACGCGTGTGTTGGGTTTCCGTGGATTTAAGTCTAAGAGGTGATGGATTGTGGTCGTGACAGATGCACCGATGCACACCGACTGTTCCAAGCGCGTAATGTATCCGCGCAGAGTGACATATTTGAAGAAAAGCAAATCAGTTCGACGCTGGAAGTGGGACTGATCATAATTCGCTTATCAATCGATAATGCACCCCATAAGCCAGAAGAAAATGGATGTTCTTACGAGCCAAAAATGAATTTCACAACTGGACATGATACAAAACAGAACCCAAAGCTCGCAGCTCGGGAAACAAAGGGGCCAAGAAGACGATTTCAACCGAATCTTAAAGTAATGTACATGGAACGAATCACTAAATTAAACAGTACCAAAACCTAATTGTGGAACTAGTGTGAGAAAGATTTTAGCCCGTGGCAATTCCAATATTATGTAAAGCCGTGAAAATTCAAGAACATTTTAAATGAAACTTCGATTCAGTTATTATTGATTTGAGTAAAATGCAGCAGTGATTGTGTCAACATACTCCTTGAGCAAAAAGTTCCAGCAGTACCTGAAGAGGCAGAGTATACAGTGGTCTAAGCATGAATAACAAATCTGGACCGAACGAGGTTCGGAATGCATCGGACAGTCAGTACGCGATGTGATGAATTTATGTATGCAATTGCTCAGAATTTAGTAACAGTGCTCTCGGTAGAATGCGTAACTCACCGACGTTTCAAATGAACGGTACAAACGTTTCACATACCCACACACACACACAACCGTTTGATAGCAGTTAGCTTATAACTACTACTCCAGATCATTTGACTGTGAGTTCTGCCTTGGAAAGGCTACCCAGTGTAACCGAAACGTCGGTCAGTTACACATTCTACCGACAACGCTGCCTTCATGTGGCGGTCACAGTGCTAATCCATCAATTTTGTTTATCGGTGTTCAGAAAGTGTGTACTTTCCACACTCCGCTATCTCTCGCATGCACTAAGCAATACCAACCAATTGGTTATGCTGTGAATATGGTGGGTAAATGTATACTTGGGTCTTATTTCTTCGAAGTTCATGTCTCGAGTGTATATTCATGTTGTAATCACAGGATAGGTTGCGCAGGTCCGGAGTTGTGGGGAAGTGGAAAGCAACAAACTTCTTCAGTGCATTTTGAAATAACTATATCAGTATCGCAACTCGGTTAAACCATGACAATAATATTTTCCAAACCGTTGCAACAATCCAGATAGTCTATAGGATTTGCTTTTTGATTCACAGCCGTTAGCTCATAATCAAAGCCCCATTTGGGATGCAGTGTCACCAGTGATCAACAACCACCAGTACGCAAAATCGGATGGACGTCCGTGCGTATATCCATAAACGTATATCGAAGCACTGGGGTGCGGAGTGAAACAACAATGAAGTTAATTATGTGGATCGTAGTATGGTCACGTGTTGGGGGTCGCCATGCTGAAACGTTTTCAATCGCTAATTTTGCTACTCATGAGTAGTCTAGTGATTTACAAAAACACGATATAGTCTGCCAAACAGATCCGAAACGAAGACAATCATTTGATTCGTAGGCAGTGGGACGTCGGCACAGCACAAACGAATGTTAGAGCGGTGACGCAATCGACTAAGCCTGTGGATATTAGCAGAGGCGAGCATCGCGCCCGGCGCAGCCCTGTGACTTTTCGTTATTGAGACCGCGCTTACAAGCAGGATGTTATTTGTCAACTGACTCGTTAGCCAATATGATAACAGCCAAGGATACATGGTACAATCCGTATTGCAGCAGTAAGAGATAGCCTACGCAACTAAACGAGTTTCTTTTTTGCCGTTTCTATTCTGCTTAAATTTTTCATGGTGTATTGGAAAAACGCGGGGGTTTAAGAGCAATTCATGATTATCTGAATTACTAACGCCGACCCCTTAAAACAGTTTATCGAAATTCACACGTGATTCGATGCTCTTTGATCGAAATACAAGGGAACAGATTTGTGAACTTCGACTCTCAAGAAGCAAAAAACTACTGCAGAGTTCATGAGTAAGAGCAAAATTATTGAACAGGATAGTAAGGTATGATGGAGTGTAGTATATTTACATTTTTTAATTTTCACGCTATTTTTAAATATGAAGATACTGTGTGCCTGATTCAGGGAAATTTCGCTACAAATAATCGTGATTTTTGCTCACTAATGCATGTGTATATAAGTTGCTTATATCGAAGTGGACAATTTGATGACACCTCTCGCATGTTATCACACACAGACAGCTATTCTCTTCACTGATCAAAATGGCAACTAAAACATCAAGGATTAGACTCATTTTCGGATGTATTGCGAAAATGTCAACGAATTGACCATTGGGGTTCGATTTTTGCTGGCAATAAAGTTAACTAGATTTCGGTTGACACTGTTCGACTTATGCGCTGAGGTTCCTGGATGATGATGGTGTTTCCGACTGCGAGAATGGTACTAAAATAGCCTGAAAAATCGGAAAATCAGTTTTTGTCTTCAGCAGTATGTTTTGCACAAGGATGGATGAACAAAACCTCAGGAAGAACACGAATGGTTTCGCGGTTGTTGTCGCGTACCTACTTCCCTGTCCATCCATCGCTACACTTGTATACTCCTTTCTTAGTTTCTCACTAGAAACTCATTTGAATCATTAGGTTCATGAATGGATGATAAGTGCATTTTAGAATCATATGGTGAATCATCGGAGGATCTTTATCGGTCAGGTAAGACTAACCTTCAGAAAGAAGAGACAAGGTCCGAATATATTAGTTTTCGTTTTCAGCAGTATGTTTTGCACACGAAGGTTCCTCTTAGGATAAACGGCCAGTGAAAATTATTGTAGTCCTCAAAACTTACCATGCAATCGAATGAAACGACTCTGACACGTATGGAGACAATGTGCTGTTATCTCACCCGCATACTTTTTCTAACATGCAAACACTGTTTAGATACTCCGAATAGGGAAGAATTTGGACATGGCCTACGAAAAGATACCCGGTCTGAAAAAAATCATGCCACCGGAATATGGAGGAGAAAATGAACCACTGGAGCAGCTTATGGGTAAGTTAGAACATTGATGAATACAGAAGAAGTGTCTTTTTAAGAATGGTTTGCTTGTAATGACAGTAATAATGGTAGTAGTCACAGTGGTGGTTGTAGAAGTACTACTGTTAGTATCAGTTGCTGTACTAGTCATGTTCGATTTCCTTGTTGTCCATGGATCAGAATGGGCACATTTGAACCTCAAGTCGATCAACAGAGTACTCCGCAAGTGAGTATAACTGAGTTTGATAGGCACAAGGAGCTTAAGTCCTTGAACCCAGTGGACATAGCACATAAGGTTCGGTATGGAAAGTGATATTGTTTCAAACTCATCCGTTCATCTTGAAGTCAGATTAAATCATATCTGTGATCTGAACGAAGCTAACCGTGACTTTCCTAATGGCAGTTACACAACAGTTTTACGCGAACACAGCCTCGGTGGTTCAATGGATTTGGGAGTAAATTTATGTGATATAATATTCTTAATTTCGGGTCTATAGCCCATGAACATGCCTTTTCAATTAATCTGGAGGAAGAGGGTGGGTACTTCCCTTTCATGTACCATCAGCTTTATGGAGTCCGAAAATTACGACAACCAACCCGACCGATGTAGACTAGTAAAAAAAGAATGCACGATAAGATGGAGCATCAAACTGAAAGAGTGCATCCTCAGTCCGATCTATTCAGGTTACTTGCCGTGAAATGGCAGGAAACTAAAAGTCAGGAATTAGTAAGTGATTACTTACTACTAGTACCAAGGGCTTGTGTGTAGAAGTTTACAATGCGATATTTTTTCTTTTGCTTTGATTGGCTACCATTCAGGCTACGCTTTAAAAACATGAGCTCTAGTGAAAACAGAAAAACACAACATCACACATTACCCGTAAATAATTATGAAATATATACATGGAAAATTAAACGTGAACCAAGCTAAATGGGTTAGCAACTCAGTCCTGTTGAGAAGACCTGACGTGGTGGGAGGGATTCGGTTGAAATTAACAGAAAGCGACTATGTCTCCTTTCAAAACTGTTCGCTGTCATTGAGGATGACACCTGAACAAACTTAATCCATCAATTCGTGCTGAGCAGCGTAGTGGTAACAAACGTCTCCCGTGCGAAAAACACGGATTCAAATCTAGGGTGCGATGACCGATTTTTACCACTAGTAAGCTCCAATAAAAGCGAATCCTGAGTCCGATTCTTCCCGAGTGCAAGGCTGGCCGGATGACCTAAAATTTGTGCGTTGAGAGTGCAGTCACCCAAAGCAAAAATATTATCAATCGCAAACACTAATGACAAGCAGTTTTGATGGATATGAACGTAATTTAGAGCCTTTAACTTTGGCGGGTGTTTCTGGACTGTTCATTGTTGTGAATATAATCGTTCTGAAGTTTCGAGGTTTGAGCAAACCAACTAGATTGCTAGGATGTACACTGCACTCAAAAAAACCTTTATTACCATCAATGAACAATGAACCATCGGTTAGGCGAACTAGGTATTCAGTTTCCTCCAGCCCATCAAGCGTTTAGTATCTGATAGAAGAATTCGATCACAAGTGATTCGCCTCCATTAGGTTTCCATATCAGTCCATGCTTTCGCCAAAATTTCTCGTCAGTTTGGTTCTCTTCCCCTTTCCGTACCTCCTCCTCCTGTCCTGAAACTTAAAGAGCGTCATCGCCGAGGATTTCGCGAGTTCTACTCACAACCGAGATCACTACAATCTATCCGTGTGGATGAATCAAAACGTCCGAATACCGCGCAAAATCTAATGCGAGACTATCCGGATTTGAAATGGTTGGATATGGGCACAGAAGGAACTTACATCGAGATACCACAAGACTGATAATCGAAATCCAATTGCGCGTTGATGAGTGAATTGATGTTCAATATTCCCTGATTTCAACCATCTCGATTGCAGAAGGATTAGGACTAATGATGGTGTAATACCTTTCAAAATTTTTGTTTCATGCAAACTCGCTTTCTTTCAAAACTTTGTACCGCAAATGGCCTTTTTCCATTCTCATTAACCTGCATATGTTTGAATCTTTACTCTGGTCCAAGCTTTATTCAGTAAGTACAAAATAAAGTTCTAATGAATACTTGGTTTTGAAAGCAAATTTTTTGTAATGGATTTACAAAACTAACTGACTTGACTGGACTTGGGTTTTTCGATACTAGCTTCATTTTTCAATGTGTTCGGTATAGGAATTTCTAGTTTCAAAACATCAGCGTTCCTAGAACGAGTTACATCACTAATGATTTTACCCAATCTCTCCTTGCAGTTCCAGGCCTGTTTTCAAGTGATCAAAGTGCATTTTTGAAGTGTTCATTTGACCGCAGCAAGAGATCGAATTCCTCGCTGTATGACCTCGTGTACAGACTGGTTGGAAAGGTATGATCCGTCGATCATGCAAGCCCATATGATGGTAGATTCCCCTGAGGATGATGCGTCAAAATGTTACTGACAGCGACAGTGATAACCACATCCACTCGCCTGTTCGCGCGCCCATGTGAACGTGCACGTGCAGTGTGCTCTGTGGGGAAAAATAGCATTTCTATAGAAGGACACATTAACAGGGAACAGTGAGGGTAGAGTCGACGTTATCAATCCACAACCCAGCACATGGAATCATCCGAGCCCGGAGAAAAAACAACTGACAAAAGCGCCGTGGTTAGGTGAAATGAATGGGAACGGAGTCAAAAAAAAATTCACAAGGTCACAACTTCTGAACCAAAAATGAATCTCAAGGCATAATGCAATGTCTGTTGCAAGAATTGCTTAAACTTAGTGCGACTCCTATGCAACTGGCAGAATGAGGACTCAAATCGTGGAACCGAAGCAAGAAAGCTTATACCCCGGGGTTATTATAATGTCATGTAGTCTTCAAATGAAACAGTGATACAATTCGTATTGATTTGTGTAAAGTGCAACAGTAAATGAGAAATACACATGCCAAGTGAAGAATTCCTAGAAGAACTTACTGAGCAAACGCCTAAGCACATTTTTTTAACACACTGGTTCTACAATTACGTATATTGGCACGTTCAATTTCTTGTATTTCATCCACGGTAAGTATTTGAGGGCTGTTTGAAAAGTTCAATACGAAACACTGATCCCAACCGGACATTTCGATACCAGAATAAGTGAGGCTAGACAAACGGATCTGAGTCCAAACGATTTCGCTCGTTTCTTGGCACGACCTACTTAATTCTCGGGTCCATATTTTTCATTATCTTCTAGATAACGCCGTTTAAAAGCAAATTTGACCATGCACATCTTCCATCGTGTTTTTACAGACTGAATCCCAGTCGGCAGAACCTGAACATTTTAGCTTTATTGAAATCTGTTAATTTGTTTCCATGTGGGAAAATTCAATTGGAAATTTATTGTAAGTTGTTCAGGGTAACACAAAAGAATGATAATTTTTATGGTATCAAGTTCTAACCAGATGCAAAGTGAATCGAAACAAGATGCGCCGTGTCACATGCTAGGTGGAAATAAATACATACGTCAAATACTACTCTTCAGTCATATAATTAAAAAGGACGACTTATGATTATCTCTTTCATCGTTTTATCTTTCATGTATACATGACGGATGCCCTTGTCTTTAAGAACTTTTATTACATCTGATAGGTGATAAATATTGTTTAGTAATCGATTGTTTAGCCTACTATCACGTGATAGAGATAGGCATAGGGTTCATGGAATATTCCCACACTTCATATCTGAACAAATCTTAAAGTGGTAAACACTGGTCTGCCTTTTTAGTATTTCTCAGGCGAACAACCCAAGGTACGTAGGAAGTTTTGTGGCATTCTCCATTGTGACACGTACGGACGACATGAACTTTTATCTCTCGAATGAGCCCATGCCAGTCCACTTCATGATGCTGCCCAGGGATATTAAGAGAAAGCACAAAACTGCCCGCAGTCACTATTAATTATTACTTGATGTTAAATTAGCACTACCATGATTGCCAAAGTAAGGGCATGTCGAGATGCGCAGGTCACATGTACCTAGAGAAAAATATCTGGCGATATATTTCTCCTCTGGGTTCACTGAGGCTAACCCAACCACCTAGTTAACAAGTCATTCTTTTAGCAACTATTGAAGTCGAAATTACACCTTAGAGAACAATCCAAACTGGGGGAATTTGTTTCAAGTATTGTTTAAGCTTAGTTATTTTAGGAATGGATATGGAAGATTCTAGTGACCTGAAATTCAAATCAACATCCGCGTGAATGTGGGTACCAAGGTAACAGGCGTGCCGTTCGGTGTACCCACCACAACCAAACAATGATCTAACGATGATCTTTTATTGATGGCCTGGTGTATAAAAATAGAAGTTAGATTTAAACTTGCAACCTTTGGTTTTTTTCGTAAATCTAACCCAATACTTTGGATTAAACGAAATTGTCATTTTTACGACATTTCACGAGTCAACAAAATGTTTTCGCGGTGGGAAGTTCAGCAAATGTATGCATATGAATGATTTTAATTCTTGCAATAGTTAGAACCTTTACTGGGAATTTTCGTCTTCTGCAAACCAAGATCACGTGTCAGAGGCGAAGAGCAAATCGAATACTGCAGAAGCTAGCCGATAAGCAGTGTGTTTTGAAAGAGTAATAAAATGCGCTGGTCTTGGATGTACTCACAGATAAAGGGAAGTGTAGACTAAACTGGGGCGGACAATTAGTATAACTGACAAATACTCGGTGTTTTGAGTCTCACAAAAAAGTGGTTTCAAGAAGCAATGTCACCAAAGAGCACATAACCTGAAAAAAAACCATCATTTTCATCTCGCTTGGTGATACAAATTTAAAAGTTGTGGGAAAGCAATCGCGATCGCACGGACAACAGAAATAGTCTCAGCTAAGTTTGTTCTGCCCATAGACTGCTTCCGGCAAACACCAATGTTTATCATGAAGGACGATATCGGATCACCTGGTCTTCAATGCATCGGATTCAGATTGATCACACTGCCATCGGTCACCGATGGCGTGGGTCAATCGAGGATTGTCGATCATTCGGGCCTATACCTACGGATGCAGACCACGCTTTTCTCCGAGACCACATTTATCTGCGTCTAGTCTGTGGTCACACCAGCAAAAATATCACGCGCCCTGCATACCGAATTCTAAATTATCACCAACCTCAGTTCCAAACGGAGCTTCCAATGCGGTTACTAGCTCGGCAAAATATCCACGATACGAGCGAACACTGGGAACATACCAAATATGCCCTGCAATCGCTGTCATTTGCCATGCAGGACTCCAAGTGTTAACAAGAGCTACCAAAACTTGTGGCATCAATCTGGGAAAGGGAAGACATTCCTAAGGACTGACGGGAATCGGCGGTCGTATCGGTTTAAAAGAAGGGTGATAGATTCTTATGCAAAGACAACGGAAGAGTAGGGTAGCCGATGACGTAGGGAAAAGGTATAGAAGCTTTACCCAATGGACTGGCTCGTGTACGTCTAGTTAGACCATCGGGTTCGGGCCGCGAAATCAGTCCTCCTCTCCAAGCCGTGGGTGGATTCATTAAGTGATGCAGCTGAATGCCGCAACCAATGACTTTCTTGTGTTCGAAACCCTTCTTATTCTGTATAGTTCATTAGCTCACGAATTCTGGTCGATATTTATTTATTTCTCTTTTTTCTGTTTGACTGAGCAGGCTTCCTGTCTCCTTGATTCCTTCTAATTTCAATAGTATTCCTTCTTCTTTGAAGCGAAATATCACTAGAAAGACCAGGCATCTGCCCAGTTGAGTTCAACAAAACTGGTCTATCTGGCGGATGGATCAAATAAACAATGTCCAACGCGATATTCACCCATGCATTCGATCCTGGTCACATATTAGCCAGAGGTACGTCACTGAATGTCTGTCAACAAATCCAAAGTGATCGGAAAATATTCAGTATCCTCTGACCACAAATGCAATCACCATCAGACTTGTCATATGAGGACGAAAACAGCCGACCATAGGCCCCTGCAGTTCCTTGGCATAAGCCCATCAAGAAGGTGAAACAAGCAGATAAAGTTGATGAACATGTTGAATAAATGAACATAGCAATTCGCAAGAAGGTCGATACTTAGCTTTGTGTTCCATTATCATTTCTGTGTATCAAAATTACCACTATATGTAATGCATTAACGTGATAAGGAACACTAAAAAGGTGAACCTGTGGTCGCAGTAATGGGAGATTTAAATGATTTTTCGTGCAGTGTCAAAGTCCGGCTTGCCATTGAAAATCACGAGAATACAACCGTATTTCATTCTTGTTGAGAATCATCAGTAATGCTGATCCATTGCGCCTAAACTGAAATGTGAGGTCGAAATGGACGATTGTGGCACGAACGACTCGCCATCTGGGTTGACTCTCAACTATTCACCTAACATCAACACTGCACGACCTGAAAGATCCAGTGACGGACAGGGGCACTAAATCACGTATTAACTACATCATAAGAACTAAACTACTGACATTGAGTTGTCAGTCCCAAGGTCACCCGGTGCTCACCGTCAGACAGCTTTGGGTGAATTAATGTCGTGATTTTCAATAGTCTTATCACCAGTACATTCTCCGGATGATTAGAAGAGGTTGTAGTGTGGAATTTGGCGTTTGGAGTAGAGTTTATGCACACTTGCAGGACTGTAGACTATACAACTTGCTCAACCAGTTTCAACGTCGATAAACTCCTCATAGATTTATGGGGATTCAGTCGCACGTGAATGTGAATTAAACATTACTGCCTTCGAAATATCTGGACTACTTCCATTGGTCAGAAGCATGCCTCTGTGCAAAGCACAGAGTCAATGCGCTAAAGACAAAGCTGCCCACTGCTAAGCGCTGAAGTAGTAAACTACGGAATATAGTTTCTAAGACGAATCCGCATGACCGTGCAGCTTACTCGTTTTTTTCACTTCGCCTGATGTTCACATAGGAAGATTAATGATGTCGGTTATTGTCGTGTGTCTTCACTGGCATTAGTAGTTGGGACAGAAAAAATGAAACTATCCATAATACGGGACGCATTTAGCACGACCATGTTCACCGTCTATTTCGTAGCAATTTACTGGCAAATCAATCATTTTCTGTTCTTTATTTTTCGAATGAAAAAACATAAACTGCCATATATTTCAGTCAATTTCTGTTAAACTCTTCAGACCAAAACGATTACAATCACTATGCTAGTTCATTTCATTTATGCTTCATCCTTTGGGACTGCCAAAAATGTAAACAAACGAAGAATAATTATCGAGATAAAAAGTTTAATTAATGTAGGGCAACTTTTCGAAGTTCGCAAGCATGATGCTTCCAGTTTAAAGGCTGTAAGTTTGTCACGTTTTTCAATGGAACGAAAGAACGAATTCAGATAATTCTATCAGAAAACACAATCATCACCGTTCAGCGTTAAACAGCAAGGCAAGCCTCACTGACCACTACCAGTTACCCAGTGTTAAATGTTTGCACTAAAAGAGTGAATATTCATAGGGAACAGGGAATGGACCTACATAGGCAGGAAAAGATAAGATTCCGCTGCAGCCAACTCACGGACCACAGTCTAAATGCACAAATCTTAATCATTCTCATCCGACAGAGAATAATAACATGATCGCCACTTTCCACGGTTCACTGCCGTATCCTTCAGAGAATCCAACCAGCGAATTGATGGGTCTTTTGGACCCCAACCACGAGGACATGAGACACCTACCTCACCTAAGTTCGCTCTACATTTTCTCATCCCACGTTGCCACGTCATCTGTTGACCTCTACATGGGTTCTTCCATTCCCTGGGAAGAACACAAAGTGGGGCACGGTATGGTAGACAAGTGTTTGAAATACGTAACACGTGACACAGCCAGCTTCATCTACCATGTTTCATACGCTAAAATAAGGTATTCTCAGAATTGGCACCTAGTATTAAATTCCTGACCTCCACATTACTCACCTGGTCACTCCATCCAATCCTAGCCATACTACGTAGACATCAGTGGTTGAAAACCTCTAACCGACGAACATCTCCCACACACATACTTCATGTCTCCCAACCATACATCAGAAATGAACTGAATTCACTGCGAAACAGTACACAGTACACAGTACCCACGACCTTTCAACTTGAGTGAAATATCAGGCCGACGGCACAAGTGCTTCAGTAGAGTGTAAGCTGCTCGAGCCTTCAATGTACTCGTGTTTACCTCCACTCTCGAGCTACCATCGTTCGACAAGTGGCTACCAAGGTAAGTGAAACGGTCCACAATCTTGAGTTCCTCTCCGCTCACAGCTGTCATCCAGTCCCGCAACGGCACTTTGCACTGTGAAGGTGAAAAGCACATGCCAAACCGAGCAGCCGATCTCGACAGTCTATCCAGTGCTCGTTGTGTATGGTCCGCAGACTCGAACAGGCACACGACGTCGTCTGGGTAGTCTAGATCACATAGCTTCCCTCCACTTCCCAGTTCAACTCCCCATCCTGGAGACCTCCTAAAGCATCTTCCATCACCTCGTCCATGACGAAGTTGAACAGAAATGGAGAGATGGGACACCTTGTCGAACGCCGTTAGTCGCTGCGAATGAAATTGATAGTTCACCGTATAGCCTCGCAAGCAAAATGCTCGCAACAGATTCACGAACTTTTCTGGCGTACCCTTCCAGAGAAGAGCACCCAATTAGATTGTCCGATCTACTGAATTAAACGCGTCTTTCAAGTCGAGAAAAACTAGGAACGTAAGGAGAAGGCGTGTGTGTCTGCGTATATCGTTTTCCTAGTACTCGGAGTTGAGTGAAAATCTGGTCGATGCAACCTTGACCTGGATGAAATCCGGCCTGTTTTACGCGGATATTGCTCTCGCGAATTGGTGTCAAACAACGCAGAATTATCGAAGCCAACATCCTAATAACTATCGGAATACAACTAATCCCGTTTCGTGTGGCCGC
>LUCM01001906.1:0-26457 GCA_008360955.1 Fasciolopsis buskii | reverse complement strand
TGCTGCGAAAGTCACGTTAAAACTGGCGCATGGTCCGATTCGACGTTCGTGAATCAGTGCGATCTGTAGATTTGGACAGAAGCGAATCAACAATAGCTTACCACCATATGATCGATCTGACTCAGGCTACTGGTCGAGTTAGAGCCCTATGCGTCGAGCGACGCGAACTGTGTTGGGAATTCATGGTAGACAGAAATAAATGATTGTCCGCACAAAACTGGAGAAGCCTTCCTTTGTTATCTGTTCGCTGAGCAGGCAAGGCAAAGCGACCAATTAGGCAAGCATGCGATGAATTCAGTTTTTCAACTTGTGCAATAAAATCGCACGGTAACACTATAAAGTCAGAACCTTTGCTCTTTCGAACAAGGGTCACCTCTTCGTCAATAAAACTCATCTTTTTGCATGTCAGTGCTGCAGTCTGTGGGAGCGCATGCCGGGATAACGAATAAACTACGCTTAACACCACTATCCTCGCAAACACCGACTGATCCCTGGGCCACACAAAAACGACTGTTAACCAGAATCAAGTCCAAAAGGGCTGCTTCAAACTTCTCACTTAATACTATTTCTACACCGCGTTGTTCACCCACAGCTTGAGCTGCTTCGTCTCCTGAAGTGTGCAGCAAAAATCATGATCAGACATTTGGCGCAGTTAGTCGAATTACTCCACTCCAATCCTGAATTCGTGTTTCACTCACGCAGCAAACATCAATCGAAAGTGAGTCCACTGTCAGAGTCAAACACGCCTGTTGGCCAGCCTGCATTAAAGAGAGCACATTGAAGGAACCGAGATTCAGGGGCTGACGAGGCTTGAGAAAACGTGAGCTAGCGGGCTGAAAACCACTTATTACACTATTTGACATTGAACCGTTGCGCGTATCGGGCGTGCTATCGGTGGGGTTTGAGACAGAAGAGACAGGCTGAATAAGAGGGAGGGAACTCTGAGCAGTAGCATACTTATCACTACCCACCCACCCGCTCGATGCAATGGGTAGCGCTGTCCTGAGTATCCTGCATGACAACCGATGCAGTGTGGAATCATTTGTAAGCGTGTAACTCATGAAGAATGGTGGAGGGGTACTGCCAAGGAGTCCAGCCGCTAAGCAGAAGAGTCTACTTTTTGGATTAGAAAAGCGAGCCGCTGTATGCATTGCTATTAGATAAGTGTTAGTTATTACACAGAACAAAAAGCAAGTGAAGTATTTTAGATAACCAAATCCATTCCACAAATTATCGATTTCAGGCGTGAACTTTTTCATAAATTCGGTGTGATAACGGACGAGTTCGAAAAAGCACAAATCTAATTGGTAGAACAACTAGTCGGCATCATAGTTCCTAACTGACGCGAAGTTAAACCATCTTCAAGTGTACATAAACGAATACATATTGAAGTAGACTAGCTTCCGAATAAATTACTTTTCAAGCAGCAATCAAGTCCGTTTAAGCGAAGCAATTTGTATTCAAAAGTAAGAACGGCGTACTCCTTCCCGGTCTCATCGCGAATTTTGTTGTTTCAATATTTGTAGGCTCTTGCACCAAAGTAAAATGCTTTTCAAGCAAACAGACCGCGGCGCACTGAATTACTTGATTCTAACAACGTCAGCCCAAAAGTCGTTGGCTCCATTCTTTTGCAAACAAAAGACTATTAGAATAAAAGCGGACTAAATTTTAATTTCTTCATTCTAGTTTAAAATATTTTCAACAAACACCGATCAACTTTACCAAACAAGTAGGACCTAATGGGATGCATCGCCAACCTTATCCAAGATGAAAGTGATCGGACAATATTCGCCAACAAATCGATTGCGATCAGCTGACCGTTACATTTTAAACAAGCTATATTTGTTCTGGTCACGATGAGTGAAATGTCTAGTGAACAAATATGACTGATTTGACTTTCATGATACATCTGGAAAATTTGAAACAATTTTTCGTAATAGTTGTTTGCTGCTTTTGTTCGCAGGTTCAAATCTGAGATTGGAGTTATTGTTAGTTGTTATTTTCGTCACATATAATAATGAATGAACGTCACGCTGAAACACGGATGGCCAGAAAATCACGGTGTCGTGGACGCTTGTCGAACAGGTCGAATTTCCGAATGATTTCGGGGGCTGCTGGTCGACGTAGTTTGGTATCACAAGCTGTTGCAATTTACATGGAACAGACTCGAGAAACACAGAAAATTCTAAACAAAGTTTTTAAAATGCCTCCTGTACGAAATAGAGTGGTCCGAGAACGAACCACTCAAATGGCCAGTGAAACAAAAGCAAGCAAAGTAGATAGATCGGCCCAAATAAGTGACATCCCAACTCCCACAGCCAAAAGGTTACGACCACTACCTCTTCAACCGACATCATTATCACGACCTAATTTTTCCATATTTCCACGGGTATCGTATCACTCAAACTCTATATCATTTGACCATCGACCGTCAATGGAACTTATCTCAGAATCTCAAAGGCCAACAGAAGTCACAGAACCAAAAGCACACTTGGAACAAATCCAAGATACGCAACAACACCAGGAAGTGGTTCAAGACGAATGTATTGTGGAACAAGAGACCCAAATGACAAACGGTATCTCACATCAGAATGAAAGATGTCAAGTTTGTCCACCAGACATAATTTTCGAGCAGAACATCACATCTACGCCTAATTCTCAGCTCTTATCATTTCGTTACGAGGATGAGGTAGGCTCGTTCTCAATGGATTCGGTAAAAAGCAGCTGTGAAATCTGTTGCTGCATAGACAACGGACAGCTAATCCAAGGAGACTTTCTGATGGCGCCTCCAAGAAAATCAGGCAGCTGGTCAAATGATCAGTCCGGTTAAAATCTAGGCAAATATAGTACAGTCAGGTTGAATAAAAAAGGGAACCCAACTGAACGAAGGAGTCATGATAATTTGATGATTTCACACATCCGGTGTAGTCATTTCAATTGGTTTTGCTAACTTCAATTGCTTGGATCATCAGTTAGCGAACATTTGTTCGTTTCTAACATCGGATTCATGTGATAATTCACTTTTTGTGTTGGAAAGGCTTTTTCTGGATAAAGAAATATCTCATGGCTTAAAGGATGCTTTATCCCTAATCATCTCCTTATTCTAGCCTTCACGAGCACACTACAGGATTTAAAGTCTGATGCAATCAGTTCTTTCATGAATTTAACAAGATAAGCACGTGACCAAATGCGGTTAGTCGGTGGCACTCAGTGTTTTGACAACCTTACCAGGACCCGGACAAGTCGTAGATAAGAATTGAACGCTTTCATGAAGTAGAATCAAAGGGGTTACTGCCGTGCCGACCTTATGTGCAATGGCCTTTGTGACTCCCCATTCGTAAAGGGGAAATTCCGTTGATTCAAAGAAAGCTGTTTTGTCAGTTTATCCCGCGACATTATGTAACCACATCGGCTTTCGTAACACGTGAAGACAAGGGATTTCAGCTTGCTTGCTCTGAAGGATAGAGACAGTGGACAAACCGAACGATCTGATGCATACCCGTTTGTTCACAAATTGTCATGTGCGCAGTGCGACCACGGCATTGTTTGGTTGCGAGGAAGAAGGCAGAAGTAATCAAACTGCAGGGCTAATGATAACCGAAACCACCTGTTAATAATTTCAAAACGAATACACTGTCAGGACTAGCAGTATTAGTGATAACAATAACAATACTAGACCTCTTTGGTTTACCATCTAAAAAATGTACGATTCTACAAAGGAAGAACGGCTATTGAAAGGCTGATGAATAGAGGAGCAGGCAAAGCTGATAACTAAGTTTGAAAAATTGTTATAAATATCAAAACTATTCATTTTAAATTGAAAACTGACTGAATTACTGTTATAGATGGTGACCAATCGAGCGTTTTTGGTGATGCGGATTTTCTGCTAAAACCTTTCTACAAGAAACTATACTTCCCGAGATATTTTGAAACTGACGTTATTTTAAACATCGCGCGGTTGAAGATTTTCATATGGCCACAAGAGGATTCACAAATTGTTGCTCTGCGGTTGGCTGTTCCCCTATCGACCAAGACCACCGCGCAAAACTGTACAATCGATAGAGCACACTTGACTTCGGACTTGTATCGGGGTGTGTTCTGTGTTGCTTTTTTCTCTTGCTAGCGGGTTGGGCTAGCCGTTCGAATTCCGCGCCTTATTTCTGTCTGACTTCCCAATCAAAAAGGAATCTGGTTCGTACCATTGGGGATTTGAAGGCCTAAACCCGTATCATTGCCTTCAGCCCGGTGTGTTAGTGTCTTGGTAGGCCACAAGCTTTGTGCTATATTGTGCATCCAGGGCCTACGCATCCCATCTCATTGTGTGAGGCACACCGATGCCTAGCCCATTCTGTGTCCCTGCGATACAGCGCCCGATAGCGTCGGTGTTATTGTGCTATTGTGTGACGTCTTGCGCTTCAGTGTTGTGTTGATCGACCCAAATGGCAGACGCAACAATTACGAATCGGTTCATGGCCCAACAACGAACCTGCGCAGCATGCGAGGAGCAATACTACCTGATACGCTTAGGTTACGGATTCAAGAACTGCTATCATTTTGGTGGTTAGCCACGAATAAGACGGAACAATTGTAACTGAAGATCCGAATAACCACATGCAGCGGCAATGCCGAAGACATGGTAGGTTCTTGCCAGTCAGGCACTAGTAAATAACAAAAATTCGTTTGTAGCACTGTGACGAGGCGAGTAAGGCCCGAGATTCGAGAGAGCCACAACCTTTTGTCTCCATTAGAGATAAGGCAAGTGAGCAGAGAAATGCAAATCGAATTTTCCGCTTACCAATCGTGTTTACTCTCGGAAATGAACCCAAGACGAACCACTGCAAATGGAAGGCCATTGGGTCTGGATTACCCAAACAGACTACTGAAATTCAATACTAGATAACCATAGGAGTATTGGCCTAACTCCAACAACGTCAAAGTCCACCATTCTTCGTAAGTTGTGCAACACGTGTGAAGGGCAAACTCGTTAGGATCAGGCTGGTTTTCGCACTGGTCGTGGATGAGTCGATCCAATTTTCATCTTCCGACAAGTGTTAGAGCACGGTTTTACTTTCAAAAAGCCAAAGGCCAAAGATCACCGTGTCCTTGAACATTCGCACGGCCTTTGCCTCTGTTGATAGATTTGCACTATGGCATCGTTTGTTGAGAAGTGGAATGAATACCTGAGAAGTATGTGTTGATTCTCAAAGAGTTATACGATCATTCGTTGGGTTGGGTTAAGGCTTATGGGCAGCTTTTGCCACACTTCGTTGTCTCCAGTGGATTACGGCGAGGCTGCCCTACGTTGCCATTTCTCTCCGAATTTGTCACAGAGGATGTTTTACAGAACGCCCTATCAGACGGTGGAGTTGAACTCCTCCCAGTGGTGATCGGTTAGCGATAGTCAATAGTTTCAAGTGCCGCGGGAGCCTGATCACACCTGTCAGAGGTGTTGGAGAGGTCACATCACCAATTGGGAAGACCAAAGCAGCTTTCACGAACCTGGGACACTCGTAACACCTCCATGACATCCGACTTTCCTTCAAGGGATTGGTGTACAATGCCACAAATCGCAGCGTTCTTTACGGCTACGAACCCTGGCCTGCTCTCGTTGACGATGTCAGGCGGCTTTCTGTGCTCGACCACTGATGTCTCCGAAGCAATGCTCGTGTCTGGTGGGAACATAGGGTGGGAAACCACAAGATGCGTCGTCGTGTGTTGGGTGCCCACAATCGTCCTCTGACTGCGATAGTCGCTCCACGTCGCTTTCGGTGGCTTTGACACGCATTGCTTACGCCAGACCATCACCTACCTTTTCGTGCTCTTTTCATACATGCTGGGCAAGACTGGAAGCAGCGACGTGGCGGTCAGGCTATGACAAGACGTAGAGGTATGAAGAAGCCAGCTTTGGCTTTGATATATATATATATATATATATGTATAATTATATATATGTATATGGGTATCTATATATAACAGTTATTATGTGGGTGCACGAACAAGATTTCTCCGGAAGCAAGCGACCAGTTTTCCGGTCATTGCCGATCGTTAGGCATGTGCACCCTGTACTGTTTTGTCCGAATATCCTTATATTTGTACATACCCAGTTGGTATGTTTCACCAGAATCCAATCCGTACCGTCAGAAATGTGCATGGGAGTTGTTGGCTGAAGGGTCCGCAGAAGGACAACAGTGATTCGTTGATAATTTTCTGTCGGTTGGGTGGGAGTGTAGAAATATACGGATGTTGAGACAAGACAGTACAGAGTAAGCATACATGACGAGCGGCAATAACCGCGAAACCGACCGTGCTTCCAGGGAACTTCTATCCAGCCATCCAGATACCACTTACCATCTCTACGTATACAAACGCACATTCTGATGGAATGCTAGGCTCATCCCAAAGGTTGGCTCTGCCAAATTCAAAACGAATTATCAAAACCGTGATCAGCAACACAAAGCCGTGGCAGTTATTTTCGATATGCGCTACACACATTTCCCCAGGAAAATGACTAAAATCTACTCGGATGAATCGTGTCACCTCTCATTCTAGGTATAATGGCCCTTAGGGCAAAAACCGTTGCTCAACACTAATTTCTTGTTAAACTACTGAAACCAAGACGAGACCTGCATCGTTCGCCCCAGCTCGACTTGATTTCAGCGTGCAGAAAGTTTAATTTTTCCACTCCAAATGGCATTGGATAAGCTGACATCTAAAATCATCTCGGATTCGAAATTAAATCCATAGTAGATTAATGAATAAATTAGCTCTATAGTATCACCCTTATGGATTAGTTGTCGGAAAAGCTGAGTAAAGTAATCAAAATGAAATAGGACAAATGGACGGCTAATTCCAGCATAAGGCGTGGGTCAATCGAGGGTTGTCGATCATTCGGGCCTATACCTACAGATGCAGACCACGCTTTTCTCCGAGACCACATTTATCTGCGTCTAGTCTGTGGTCACACCAGCAAAAATATCACGCGCCCTGCATACCGAATTCTAAATTATCACCAACCTCAGTTCCAAACGGAGCTTCCAATGCGGTTACTAGCTCGGCAAAATATCCACGATACGAGCGAACACTGGGAACATACCAAATATGCCCTGCAATCGCTGTCATTTGCCATGCAGGACTCCAAGTGTTGACAAGAGCTACCAAAACTTGTGGCATCAATCTAGGAAAGGGAAGACATTCCTAAGGACTGACGGGAATCGGCGGTCGTATCGGTTTAAAAGAAGGGTGATAGATTCTTATGCAAAGACAACGGAAGAGTTAGTTTAATAGGCACTGGCTCCAAACTGCTCACCGACACTATCCTTCACCGAATATCCGGTGCTCGCGAAAATTGTATCCATGGGAATCAGGCCGGTTTTCGTTCCGATCGTGATTGCATTGGCCAAATTTTCACCTTGGGACAATTCCTAGGACATACGCACTTGTTCGGTAGAACTACGGTACTCGTCTTTCTTGGTTTGAAAGCGGTGTTCGACTCAGTCGATCGTGCAATTCTGTGGCGTTACTTCTCATTGACGAGTGTGCCAGGCAAATTCATTTCACTTATCCAATCTATGGATGGGACCAGCCAGAGCCAAGTTCATGCGTACGACGATCTTTCATCTGGATTCACCAAGACAGATGGTGTTTGTCAGGGTAGCCTCATTTCAACTGTTTCTTGCAATTTCGTCATTGAGATGGTTACGCAGGTAGCCCAATCCTCATGTGAGAATAGAAATATAGATGGTGGTTCACACAGAAAACTGTCTGACTTACACCATGCAAACGACCTTGTGCCGCTGCTCAGTGAAGACCCAAGATGCTAACCGGTAGTGTAGGTAGGTTTGGACTGATTTTTGCATAAAATGTACAAAATGTTGTTACAGGACTGGATTGGATCGAAACCAAACCTTGATCTTACGGGGGACAATTGAGTAGACTGCCTAGATTTAGTTACATGGACAGTTGTATCTCACCTGCTGCTCGTACACCGAAGAACTTGTCCTTCCGCATACCGAAAATTCGATTGGCATTCACCAATTTGAAGAATCTATGACGTCGCTGTCACGGGTAATTATCAACCAAAGATCGAGTGTACATGTCAGCAATGAGGCCAATATTGCTCTACGGCCTCGAAAAATGACCACTGAGAACGAAAGACATGAAAAGACTACCATTGTTTGAACACCGTTGGTTTTATAAGATTCGCAATTATCGTAGAATTGTGTCAATAACTCGGAGATTGTGTGCTAGGTAATGAATCCCAGGGCTCAGTTTTTCGAAGAGGTACAGAATGCGAATAGATTAGGGTTGATGGAACATGTTCTGCGCCTGTCCAGAGAACGACCGTCATGTTGTGCGCCGTTTTCCAACACAGGTAGTGACACAAAGATGTATCAAGGAGGGTAGCCGATGACGTAGGGAAAAGGTATAGAAGCTTTACCCAATGGACTGGCTCGTGTACGTCTAGTTAGACCATCGGGTTCGGGCCGCGAAATCAGTCCTCCTCTCCAAGCCGTGGGTGGATTCATTAAGTGATGCAGCTGAATGCCGCAACCAATGACTTTCTTGTGTTCGAAACCCTTCTTATTCTGTATAGTTCATTAGCTCACGAATTCTGGTCGAAATTTATTTATTTCTCTTTTTTCTGTTTGACTGAGCAGGCTTCATGTCTCCTTGATTCCTTCTAATTTCAATAGTATTCCTTCTTCTTTGAAGCGAAATATCACTAGAAAGACCAGGCATCTGCCCAGTTGAGTTCAACAAAACTGGTCTATCTGGCGGATGGATCAAATAAACAATGTCCAACGCGATATTCACCCATGCATTCGATCCTGGTCACATATTAGCCAGAGGTACGTCACTGAATGTCTGTCAACAAATCCAAAGTGATCGGAAAATATTCAGTATCCTCTGACCACAAATGCAATCACCATCAGACTTGTCATATGAGGACGAAAACAGCCGACCATAGGCCCCTGCAGTTCCTTGGCATAAGCCCATCAAGAAGGTGAAACAAGCAGATAAAGTTGATGAACATGTTGAATAAATGAACATAGCAATTCGCAAGAAGGTCGATACTTAGCTTTGTGTTCCATTATCATTTCTGTGTATCAAAATTACCACTATATGTAATGCATTAACGTGATAAGGAACACTAAAAAGGTGAACCTGTGGTCGCAGTAATGGGAGATTTAAATGATTTTTCGTGCAGTGTCAAAGTCCGGCTTGCCATTGAAAATCACGAGAATACAACCGTATTTCATTCTTGTTGAGAATCATCAGTAATGCTGATCCATTGCGCCTAAACTGAAATGTGAGGTCGAAATGGACGATTGTGGCACGAACGACTCGCCATCTGGGTTGACTCTCAACTATTCACCTAACATCAACACTGCACGACCTGAAAGATCCAGTGACGGACAGGGGCACTAAATCACGTATTAACTACATCATAAGAACTAAACTACTGACATTGAGTTGTCAGTCCCAAGGTCACCCGGTGCTCACCGTCAGACAGCTTTGGGTGAATTAATGTCGTGATTTTCAATAGTCTTATCACCAGTACATTCTCCGGATGATTAGAAGAGGTTGTAGTGTGGAATTTGGCGTTTGGAGTAGAGTTTATGCACACTTGCAGGACTGTAGACTATACAACTTGCTCAACCAGTTTCAACGTCGATAAACTCCTCATAGATTTATAGGGATTCAGTCGCACGTGAATGTGAATTAAACATTACCCAATGGACTGGCTCGTGTAGTTCTAGTTAGACCATTTGGTTCGGGCCGCGAAATCATTCCCCCCGACGCTATAGTTGGGGATGATAGAAGATACCGATCAGTGCCGCAATCAGGGGCGGTTTTCTCCGGAAATTTCTGCCTTTCTTTATAGCTGACCGATGTGTTATTTTGCAGTCTGTCTTTCAATGTTTCTCGTTCCCTTTCCTGTTAAGCTTCATGGGACAGCAATCAAAACCAGAGGGCGTTGATGCAGTGCTAATTGTTGTAAATACCGAGATGAAACGACTTTTGTTTACCTAACAGATCTACTGCATCGTTACTGCAAAGGGTCTTAGCGAAACCTGGAAAATTCATTGCTATAAGAATTGTAAAATTTCTGGCATACTGGGTGATCACCTGATGTGCCTGGGAGCATACTTACCAGGGTACTGGAGCTTGATATCGTTTGACGTGAAGCGCATTAGACTATAGAAATGGGTTAAAATACAATAATCGGTAGGCCGAAAACAGGCGTTGATGAAACATAATTTACTATTATCAATAGACTTAATCGAGAGAAGGTCACAGTCAGCTGCAATCGTGCAAGACAAAAAAGGAAAGGAAAACCTCGACGTGCATGCATAGGTGCGCTTATTCGTTAGCAGAATATAATGAACAAGTGGAACGGAATAAATTCCCGAAATCTGTTCACAGAAAGAGGGAACTGTTGAGTACGAAAACGGCGGGGAGAGGAAGGCGTGTACAGCTGGTTGTATAAATCACAATCAGTGCGTTTTCTCAGGTTTTTCTGAAGCACAATATTTGTTCCATGGGAGATCAAGTAATTTATGATCGGCGTAGGAAATGTACAGCCTATAAACTTTTGGATCGAACAAAAAAGAGGGGGAATACTAAGGAAGCAGAAAGTGGCGCATACGTATGACATACTCGAGTAAAGAGTAGTGATTACATAGGAGACGGCCGTGTCCGTGTGTATGTGAGAAGGGGAACAGATGATTTGGACGATAACGAATCCAATTGATACTATCTGCGCAGATCAAAAAGAGCCTCACACAGACGCAATAGAATAGAGGGAGCGGGAGAAAGTAAGAATACATGTGAACGTGTTCCGATGTGGACTGCGAAAACAGAATTGCTTTGTAACGGTTCAATCGCATCGCACAGGAAGATGAAGAGGGAATAACTTCTTGCGAACTGAATGATAGTGTCTATAAACACCAGTTAAAGAGACGATTAAAAAGATCAGAGTCAATTCAAACAAAACAATGCCTGAGGGTTAACAATGACCGAGAAGGAAATTGATTGCCTCATTATCTGAACAGAAAGGTTGATGAAAAAAAAGAAAAATGGACGAATTAGTGTTGTGTAGGGCGCGACACGGTTGACTGGAGGCGCAAACACTTAATGAGATAATGGAACAGGGAAATCAAAGAATATTAGAAGAGACTAAGGACTAATTCTTGTGTTGATCTAGGTGACTTTGTATCATATCGGTACATATGTACAGTGTATTTAAAAAATATGAAAAATCATAGGGAATGGGTTTTGCAAAAAAGTACCGTGTACGTACTCTCAACAGCCAATATTAAAAATACAAGTTCGTTGATCCGTAACTGAGTGAACCAGTCACAGTGTGCGAGGGAGATTGAGTGAAATAGTTCAGGTTACGAGGGAAAGGTAAGTACTGGCGCGAATTGTCTGCCTTGGAAACGGAGGCAATAAAAGAAGAAAGACTTTTCGGGATATGGGAAAGAAACTTTGGCTACGCAAATGAGGCGCTAAAACGTTAGCGTAAGGAAGCCTGATTCGAGTGTCCAAGTGTTCCACAAAACAACGATGCATGAAATCAACCGTTGTTGAGTACCGTAGGAAGAGACAAAAGTTACGTGACGACGTGTTCTAAGGTGGCGATTGCTTCCTTGGCATCGAAGAACAGCTGTAAGGGAGAAGAGAGGAAGTGACAACAAGCATCGAGAAGACTTAAAGAGGAAATGCAAAAAATTGAACCCCAGGGTCGCAAATTCAAAGAACCACAGTAATGGGTAAGTATAGTGTACCGTCTATGTAGACTTGATAATACCGTAACCCGAGGATGCACTCCATCCAAACAGACAAGGGATACTTTTCGTCCGTTACGACTTTATTCCAGTATGAGCGTACGATATAATGAAAGTTCCATTCACATTCAGTAATATATATGGTTGATAATATGTACTTGGACTCCTATTTCGTTCCTCCTTGTCTACCTGCAATGCGTCAAGTTGAGAGGCTCTGCGCATGGTGACAAAAATGTTATAAAGGCTGAACTTCCAGCACACCCGCTTGTCAAGTAACAGCAATACACACGACTAATTACTGTAGAGGTCATCTATATCCCACTAGGTTACAATACAAAAAAGTACTTCGTTACCATGTTGATATGTACGGGGCATCAGTTTCGATCAAATTTGCAGTAGTACTTATAGTATCCGTGTGTATGTCATCCATAATTCAACAAATGTATAGAGTTACTGAGAGGAACAGGAGGCCATCCAATGATTGCAATCCACGAATTAACTTATGCGAACGAGACCGCCAGAGTGAGTTGTGGAGTGACCGTACGCTATCATTGGAAACGCGAATCGATATGATGCGGCAAAAAGGGATCACTTGATCTATCCGCATGTGGATTGGCAATTACAGGAGTCATGCAGTACGGCTGGGTCTCTCGGACTGGGATCCGGGATGGATTGTTACGAAAACTATCTTCCCAAAACGAAAACGGTTCGAAATCGGATCGCACAATAAATCGCATAAGACCAAACAAACCCCCATCGAATGAGGCTGATGAAACAGGCAGTAAAAATTCGACTCGAACAGAACAAAATGAACCACTCACGTCATCTAACTCGAGACTAAAGAATGCGGATTGGATCTTCGTCCGAGCTTCTAAAGGGAAACTAAAATCTTGAAGTAGATTTGCCACTTCAGTGTATACACAAGCATCAAAAAGACCTGTGGAAGGCCCCGGTAATGTTGAGTCGTCGACACGTTGAGACTTATGAGCAATTTCAATTAGCTGGTTTAGAGCCACCTCGTGATTGACAGAAAACACATTGGTCAACAAACCAGTGATCACATCCAACAATTGATAAAACCATCGGGAACGATCTGAAAGGACCGGATAGGAACAGAAAAAATAATGAAGTGAAAAGTAGCATTTTAATGCAATTAAGTCAAAAACGTGTGAGGGAAAAAACGTATGCTTGAATGAGAGATATTCAAAAGCAGTTGCTGTGGTCTTTGGCAGAGAAAATTTCTGTAATTCTAACTCGATATTGAAGAATTCAATTCCGGTTATTTTTGAACAACTTTAACAACTTGCGGAGGTACTGAGATTTGCCCCAGATTCAAAACTTGCGAGTGTCGATTCCCGGAAATAGAGGGCAATAATCACCTATCGGATTTTGCCACACTGTTTGAATTCGCAATCACGAATGTTCACATAAATAACTGAGCATTCCTGCGCATTCGCTTTTGGTGCAGCATCAAGCACACAGTTGAACCGGAGATTCTAACTGCATTCTTCTTCGCATCGAATTTTCGCGGACCATGCTGGCTGTCATTATGCGTGCTTGTAAATTGGCTACTGCCATACTAACGACATTCGGTCGGCGCATACAAACCTCTTAAGTCCGAATCAGAGGTGTTTTAGGATGCAAGCTGACCATACATTGCGGTCCCACGGAGTATCAGTCACTTTCCAGTATTAAACAGCGAAACTAATACATCTCTCTAGTTTTCTTTGCCCCAAAGATGCTGTAGTCAGTGGCCGCAAGAACGGCTATGATAAATAGATAACAGCGCTTCAGTATGTTGACACGTACAGAACCGTCCAACCGAACTACACACAAACGACTGTTTACAAGCATCGACAGATCACAATCCAGCCCAACCAAGAGTATTCAGAACTGGATCATCTGAAACGCGTAGAATGGAGTGACAGAGAAGGTCGTTTTTTGACATTATTGATGCATAAGGATAGTGGGACGAGCATGCTGCATAGCTCCTAAAGGACAAAAAAAAACGGAGAGCGGAGGACATCAGGTTCCATTAGGTCAGGCATGGCAGTGAGCCAAGCGGCAGAGAGTCGCGATCTACCACCAAGGTGACCGACTGATATGATGGTCGAAACTTTGACTTTTTTGGTTGTAAACCCTTGATCCGTTCAACTATCGCCGGTCTCGGCTACGAAGAAAAATTGTGAAATTGGAATGTTGAATGCGATCTTCAAAGACAACTTACATCCATTTTTAAAGTTTCAACAGTTCTAACTGAGGTAGCTTGTTTCTCTCGATCTGCTGTAACGTACGGGCGTTGAAGGCAATCCAGTGGATTGAACCCTCAGATTTAAGTTATACCACCAGTTTATCCCCTGATCTTACTCTAACAATACCATCAGGTAAATCTATAGAGCTGGAATTTTTGTGCCAGCTTACAAAGTTGCTTCGCCGGAACAGCGGAAATCAGCACGGCTCCCCATAGAAAGGGTGTTTGGGGTTTGTTGGGATAGCAATAATTCACGGTTGCCAACACCATAGAAGAGGTCTTTTTTAAGGATCTCTAACCGGAACCTTTGACTCAAAAGTCTCCTATAAAACAGTGGGACGGTTATCCATGCAGTTCAGCATCTTTGAGCAGAAGCATACTTATCAGTACCCACTCTATTCGAACCAACGGGCAACACAGTCCTGATTATCCAGTGCGATGAGAGATACAATATAAAGGTTACTTTGTTTGTGTAATTCATTAGAAATGGTGCATAGGCTTTGTCGGAGAGTCAAGTCGCCAAAAAGAAGAATAATTAGGGTTCTCAACCCAACTATTTAGTTCAAACAAGACTCTGCTTATAAGGCAGTGTGGAGTAGGTGAACGGAAGTTCATTCGTTTGGAACAATTATTGTTCCACTTATATTTTTCGGTTGAGTTGTCAGCTTAAATCAACAACGAACCCATAAGATTAACAGACCTCTCGCTATTGATCTTCCAAGCATGACTGAATCCTCGGATCGAGATTAGCCATTTTGTGCAGCTCCCTGGGTCATGGAGGCAAGGAAGCCGTGAAACAAAACCAAAGCGGAGTCTCACGTTGACGGCGGGACTGAACTAGACTGGAGACGACTGAACGAAATAGTCATCAACCGTCTCAGACTATACAAATTAAATGCCTCACAGAATGATTGAGTCCCATGACCTAAAACTATATGGTTAATTACAATGTCACTAAAAACATCCTCCTACCACAATCTAGCAATACTATGAAGATACCAATGTTCAAGTAACGACGGTAGTCGTGTATCTTCCGTCCGCAGCCGTCATGTTCCTGTCGCATAGAACTGACTTTGGTGATGCAATACTCACTCGACTAAAAATCGAATGTCGCGCTGACGCTGCGGATGATTCAAATAAGTAAAAAAAAAAAAACAACTGAGTATTCCGGGTACATGAAGAATTTTCATTTGACATATGACCATTTGATGAGCTGTAACTGGCGTCATTAAGATTCTCGCGAGGCACAAAATCATCCGCAAGTTATAGGTTGGATGGCTCATTGTCTGAGCAAACATCCACGATATTATTCTCGCCCGAGAATAGAGCTGTTTCCATTATGATGTCAACAGCAACAGCAGGGAGAAATAGTGAAGACTTGGCGTCGGTTGTTTACTAGCAGGGATTAAAAAACTGTAATGAATTCCCCGGTGACAGACAACATTTCAGAACTGTACGAACGACTGAGTTAAATATCACACTTGAATTGCCAACGAGATCATGACCTTACGGAAGGACAGTTGAAATAAACAGTTTATAGAGTGTGATATGAGATGCTCAGTGCTACTTGTTGAACGTTTCAACATGAACTAATCCGGATGAGACGGTTGAGGAATGCATGTTGAAAAAACGTCTGTACAACATTTTTGCCAGAAGTGCATGCTGAACGGGATCAGCAGTGGATTGGTAAACTAACCGGGATGACTGAGGAAGAAATGTTGCTTGCACCTGGAAGACAGGCATTGATGATCGAACTGCAACGGGACAGAATCATTTGTTTGTTTTCCCAACCGCGATCGAATTCGTAACTGGCAATCGTTAAGTTGAATCTGGCTTTTGCAGGAATTCGAAGACGGATGATGGGTCGAACACGGATGCAGTTCGTGAATTGTTACGGGACAACTATGATGAAAGTGAAAAGAAACGGACAAAGACTTGGTACGTGCATATGCATTCACATTTGAAATGTACTAAAAAACCGATGATTATAAATACCCAATCATTAATACCAATCCAGGAAGCAACGCTCGGTCCGTTCCCAACACTGCATGGATTCTGAAGCATCAACCCAATCGTAAGGATCAATTTGTCCGAGATTGCGCCTGTCTCGTTTCAAGGACCGAACTTACGATTTTCGGGTTTTTAGATGAACGATGCCAATAAGGTACACAAGCGTCAAACCCCATGGAGAAATATTGTCGGACGAGCGATTTTTATGCATCCAAGTCCGGTTGTCACAAAAACAAGCAATTGCGACGAGCCACAAGGAACCCACCGTTTGCAGATTTCAAGTATTTTTAGCTGAACAGAAAGGCGATCAGACGTATGGAAATTGTATTTATTCCAAAGTCACTGGAAATGATAAGGCTTTGACCAACTAGTACGACCCATTCATTTTACCTCGTTGTCTAAAAACCGTGATCAATCACATATTTCTGATTCATTTTCTAAGTAGACAAGATATCGAGACCAGCTCCTGTGATCTTTCAAAGTAGGATTAGGCAAGCGGAATACGAAGCTGCTGGTGTTTAACAAAGTCAATTTGACCAAGCCCCGGAAGAAATCCTATGGAAGCAAAACCAAGTAGTGCAAACAATTTCCTTACTTCGTTTAGCTGAGTTAGTACCCACGTGAAATATTAGGCCGTGATCAAATAGGAATTTTCTTCACTATTTATCATGCGCGACGTCTCCCATCATCATTATCCCTCAGCGTTAAACAGCAAGGCAAGCCCCAGTGACTGTTGCATTCCCCCCAAGGTTACATGTTTCTACAAAAACGGTGAATATACAAGGGGAACAGGGAGTGGACCTACAAAGGCGGGAAAAGATAAGACGCTGCCGTTGCCAACACATGGAACACAATCTAACTGTACAAACGCACGTGTTTTCAATCATTCTGATTCCATAGAAGACGTTAACTTGATCGCCACTGTTCACGGTTCACTGCCATATCATTCAGAGAATCCAACCAGCTAATGGACGGGCCTTTTGGCCCCCAACCACGAGGACGTGAGACACCTACCTCACCTAAGTTCGCTCTACATTTTCTCATCCCACGTTGCCACGTCATCTGCTGACCTCTACATGGGTTCTTCCATTCCCTGGAAAGAACACAAAGTGGGGCACGGTATGGTAAACAAGTGTTTGAAATACGTAACACGTGACACAACCAGCTTCATCTACCATGTTTCATACGCTAAAATAAGGTATTCTCAGAATTGGCACCTAGTATTAAATTCCTGACCTCCACATTACTCACCTGGTCACTCCATCCAATCCTAGCCATACTACGTAGACATCAGTGGTTGAAAACCTCTAACCGACGAACATCTCCCACACACATACTTCATGTCTCCCAACCATACATCAGAAATGAACTGAATTCACTGCGAAACAGTACACAGTACACAGTACCCACGACCTTTCAACTTGAGTGAAATATCAGGCCGACGGCACAAGTGCTTCAGTAGAGTGTAAGCTGCTCGAGCCTTCAATGTGCTCGTGTTTACCTCCACTCTCGAGCTACCATCGTTCGACAAGTGGCTACCAAGGTAAGTGAAACGGTCCACAATCTTGAGTTCCTCTCCGCTCACAGCTGTCATCCTGTCCCGCAACGGCACTTTGCACTGTGAAGGTGAAAAGCACATGCCAAACCGAGCAGCCGATCTCGACAGTCTATCCAGTGCTCGTTGTGTATGGTCCGCAGACTCGAACAGGCACACGACGTCGTCTGGGTAGTCTAGATCACATAGCTTCCCTCCACTTCCCAGTTCAACTCCCCATCCTGGAGACCTCCTAAAGCATCTTCCATCACCTCGTCCATGACGAAGTTGAACAGAAATGGAGAGATGGGACACCTTGTCGAACGCCGTTAGTCGCTGCGAATGAAATTGATAGTTCACCGTATAGCCTCGCAAGCAAAATGCTCGCAACAGATTCACGAACTTTTCTGGCGTACCCTTCCAGAGAAGAGCACCCAATTAGATTGTCCGATCTACTGAATTAAACGCGTCTTTCAAGTCGAGAAAAACTAGGAACGTAAGGAGAAGGCGTGTGTGTCTGCGTATATCGTTTTCCTAGTACTCGGAGTTGAGTGAAAATCTGGTCGATGCAACCTTGACCTGGATGAAATCCGGCCTGTTTTACGCGGATATTGCTCTCGCGAATTGGTGTCAAACAACGCAGAATTATCGAAGCCAACATCCTAATAACTATCGGAATACAACTAATCCCGTTTCGTGTGGCCGCCTTGAAAATGAGTAAAATCAGTGACTCCCCCAACGATAACGCAATACACACCTCGTTGCGAATATCACGATGCAAGGAGGTAGGCGATTTCATCAGAGCTTCCCCACCCAATTTGAAAAGTACTGGGGGAAGGTCGTCGGGGCCGGCTGCTTTTCCCTTCTTCAGAAGACGATTATTCGACTGCACTTCCAATTCCATTGGGGGATCAAGTAACACTTCCCAAGGATTTGCAACTGCAGACGTTGGACTCAATACGTTAGCGTGTGGCCAGCTAAACTGATCCTTGATATGCTCCGCCCAACGGTCCAGCCTTTGTTGTTTAATATGGACGAGCCCTCCAGTCCTATCGCACACGACTTCACTAACCGAAGTTCGCCGTCCACCGCTGTCGCGTATAAGCTTAAACAGTGTTTCACTGTTACCTGAAGCGGACGCCACTTCCATTTCTTCGACAACCGTAACCCAACAGATCTCACGGCCATTCCTAAGGCTTATCGTCAACTGACGCTGCAACTGCCGACGCACCTTATTCACTTCCTTGCAGTTAGGCAGTCGGCGCTTTTGCTCTATTAGACCCAGTGACCCTTGCGGGATCCAGTATCTTTGATGAACGCTAGATCTAGAACCACAGGCGTATTCTGTTGCCAAATACATAGCCTGCTTGATTTGATCCCACTGCTCGTCGAAATTCCTAGTTCATCGGATAATTTCTGTTCATAGCTGTTGCGAACAGCCGAATCGCACAGACGTTCGACGACCAATCGAGTTTGTGGTCTGCATCGAAGGGCGTTGAGCTGCAGTAAAATTCGCATTAAAACTAAAGCATGATCTGATTCAACGTACGTGGTTCAGTGAGTTCTACAATTCTGAACAGAACCACGCCAACGGTAGCTTACTGCAGTAAGGTCACTCTGACTCAGACTACCCGTAGAGTTACAGCGCCATGTCGCGAACTGTGTCGAAAATTCGTGTTAGACAGAAATAGGTTATTGCCTGCAAACCAGTGCAGAAGTCTTTCCTCGTTATCTGTTCGCTGAGCAGGCAGAGAGCACCGCCCACCTAAACAGGCTTCTGATACACCAAGTTTTCCAACTTGTGCATTAAAACCATCTACTACCACTACAATGTTACAGCCTTTACTCTTCCGAACAAGAGTGATGGTTCATCATTAAACTCGTCTTTTGCATGTCAGTGCTGCAGTCTGTCGGAGCATATGTCGAGATGACAAATAAACTGCGCTTAACACTACTATCCTTTCGGACGCCGACTGATCCCTGCAGTCTCACGGCCCACAAACGACTGTTGACTGAGATCGAGTTTAGAAGAGCAACTACAGCCTTCTCACCCAAGACTATCCCTACACCGCATTGTTCACTCATAGCTTGGGCTGCTTCGTCTCCTGAAGTGTGCAGCAAAAATCATGATCAGACATTTGGCGCAGTTGGTTGAATCACTCCACTCCAATCCTGAATTCGTGTTTCACTCACGCAGCAAACATCAATCGAAAGTGAGTCCATTTTCAGAGCCAAACACGCCTGTCGGCCAGCCTGCATTAAAGTGCGCACATTGAAGGAACCAAGATTCAGAGGCTGACGAGGCTTGAGAAAATGTGAGCTAATAGCCTCGAAGCCACCAACCACACTATTTGACATTGAACCATTGCCAGTATCGGGCGTGTTATCGGTGGGGATTTCATGGGTAAGCAGAAGGGGCAAACAGATTGGGTTGGAGAGCAGATAGGTTGAATAAAAGAAAGAACTCTCCGATGAAGTATAGGCTCATCAGAGACGTATGAATTACAATTGAGTTTCTGAGCCGGTCTCTATTTCTTACGCAACATCCGGATTAATTGAAAATCTTTCGCACATTTCCTTCTGTTCTTTCTCTATCCAAAAGCGGACTAATCATGCCGAGCTTGCTAGTCATGACCCTGATTTCGGTCATCGCTTATTTTCTACCCGATGTATTTACCTTTATTTGCTTCGTCGTGCACTTTGGTTGAAATTTATTCACGGACATTTGGTGTAGTCATGGGTTTGTCTTGTTAAAGTCCAATTTCGTCTTATCGCCACTGCTGGTGGACCGTAGACGTTCGGTTCGTTTACACTGACTTTTGGCTGTCACGCTTAAGAAATTGTTTGTTGAGCACGATCAAGTGTACAGAGGATCTTAGAACCACGGGAGACGTACTTTCTACATGTCACTTTTCAGTGAGCGTTCATTTAACACAGATTTTTGTTCTGTTTTTGACAACTTTTTAGCTGGATAGTGACTGGGTTTCAATAACAAAGATATGTCCATTTTTTGCCGTAGCATTTGCGGCGCAATGTTGCTCTCTATTGGTTTCGCATCAAATTGGGTTACGCCCTGCTTTAAGGTCTCCAGAACGTCTAAAATTTATTATTGGGCGAACCGAGCTGTGAATCACTCGGACTCATGCATTTGGTCGCAACAAGTTATAAAATAAATACTAGATACTTAAGTGACGAGAAATCCCATAGCTGACTGAACAGGTCTAGCTGCTAGGACTAAAATGCATTATAAACGTGTCTACGGGGGCGAATAGGTCGTGCTTTACATTGTCTCTGGGTACGATGAGGTAAGATGATTGATAACGAGGGAACCAAACAAACAATTCTTCACCAGCCTACTCAGATCAAGTCGGCAATAAATTACCCAATTTGATGGTGAGTCACAAGGCCACGGATAGTAAGTAACCTGAGCCAATAAGGAGAGGAAACGCCAAACTATATTCGAGATATTTTTCCTGAACTAAGCAGCGCAATCGTTACACCGGAACAGATGGAAATTAGGTCACTTAAGCAAGAACAGTGGCAATCGGTAATACAACCGGGAGAAAATGTCTTGCTATGATAAGTGGAGTTAACAATCACACTGACCAACACTAAGCAATTACGAAATTCGAACCTGAAAGCTATCATGTAAACCTCTTAGGGACAATATTGTTTCAACCAACTGAAGCGGGTTTATTTTGAATTACAATCAGAACACAAGTAGGCAATCAATCGCTCGCAAGAATCTGCAGTCAAATTTCAATCACATGATTTCAACCCATGAACTATTATATACATATATATATATATATATATGTAGATATACATGTATATATATACGTTGATATATATACATATATATATATATATGTATATAAAGTAGCATTTCTGGTCTGCAAATACCCATAGCTATAAAAGCAATGCAAAAGTAACGTTCAAGAAAACTGTTATCAAGGTGTTGTTACCTGTCACCCGGGTTTGCGACAGCTGGACATGGTTTTTCAGCGAGTTTTCTAAACGACGACTTGGGTAAAACCATAAGTGTGTCGTCTGAGACATTGAGTAAATCATCTTTATCAGATGAACTGGGAACATTTTTATAAGGTGAACTGAACAGATCGGTTGTTGTGCATTTATCCAAGGTTTGTTGAGCAGCAGCCGCAATACGCACGAACGACAGCTGGCGCGAGACCGCTAGCACAGGATCAGAATGACCATCATCATCCGCGCCTGGAGTAGCAATGGCGACCTCAGTTATACTAGATGGAATCTGCAGCGTGTCACCGGAGTCCGTACCTGCGCGTGGTTTTTGGTATGCCAGTTGACCAAGGGTCTGAACATCTGCCGGCAAACAAATTGCATTGCGCAGGCTGGTTGAATATGTCAAGGAAGACTCGTGAGAGATTGAATCGTTCGGTTCAATGAATGTGGTTCGGCCAAGTGGGAATGAGTTCTTTCGAGGTTCAGCAAAATTTAGTCTGAATAGATTAGAAACACGACAAACGAAATTATTTATGAGATATGAATTATCGCCAAAAGGAAAATTCCGATGTATTACAACATCACACAGAACAATTAGGAAAAATTTGGAAGTTATCCTAATGAGAGTTACCGCGGTGACTGAAATGCTTTGCACTCGGAAAGCTAAGTACGAAATCTATATATCTCTCGTGCGTCGGTAAATTGTCGCTATTGTTGTCTAAAACAAAACAAATCGATTACCTCGAAAGACGACTGCAACAAAATGGAGACTAAAAAATACGACTTACCAAAGCAATGTCAAATGTTGAGCCCAAACTATCTCGGCCTAATCTCCGCAATACAAATGGTTTGACCACGGCTAGTCTGCTGAACCCTAAGGGGAAGTGAACCGGCAATCTGATCCCAGGAATTAAAATGGAAAGCTGATGTTACCATGGGCTAATAACGTTTTAGTAAACCGGATTTATATAGTTCTCGTCTCACGGGTGTAAGCAGGAAATCGAAAACCATAGGCTGGCTTGTCTAAGCATTACTTAAAAAGGAAATCGAAAAGTATGACTATCACAATCATGAGAAACAGAAAATTCCTACAGTGCATATGGGAAACGAACGAAATCCAGTGAGTGTCAGAAACTTCCTAGGATGAAATTTCAATCTGCAAATGGAGGAAGTTATCAGTGAGACCTCCTTCCTATGAAATCTGGTAGTAGTGCCTTAAGAAGACCAGACACTTTTAGCGGTTTCGTCCCGTGCCTCGGAGAATCAAAACAAAACCTTCGAATGGAATTTTATTTTCAGTTTCTCATTAAAAGATGCCTTCGTCTATTTATCATCTGCTCTGTTCAACCCCGGTAAATGATGCATCCAGGTGGACACTTATTTCTTCTGTTTCACGTAATTGCCCTCGAACGTTGTGGGTTTTTGTACGCCGAGAAGACCATGTAATCGTTGGCCATGTTTTATACTGTTTTCACTCGCTTGTCTCGATATCTCAGAAGGGTTAATCAGAACAAACCTGACGTACTGGTGATTTAGCTTTTACTTCTACACGCATCTAACAAAGGAGAAGCATTCCAGCGTTGTGAGTAATTCATTGCATGAATACTTACGGCTTGCAACCAGTTTCAGGCTGGTCCAACTTTAAAACAAAACAGATTCCAGAAGCATTTGGACTACAAAATTGCAGCGTACATTTTGAAGAACCGACAGATGAAATTCACGGGCATAAAGTATATCAACCTACAGTAGTGAATCTCGATGAACCCACTGGTCACGATGGGTCCAGGTGGCGGAAGATCGAGCGATGACCACCGAATCACCACGTTCAGGAGATGAATATGCCGGACTAATCTGATCCATATGACAGCCTCCCGCCATTGCGGCTGGTTCATGGACAGTCATTTGCACTAAGTGACGAGATGAATCAATTGACGAATGCCGCGCATAAGCCCGACCGTTCGACTTCACGGACTGTTGACCTAATGAATTCTGTTGAACAGAGGACACTGCTGTTTCTGCGGGTGGTGGCGAGCCACGTTTGTGAAGCCGTGGGGACCAACGGCGGCGTGGAAGCCAACGACGTGTGCGACTGAACGAAAAAGTGACACGACTGAAAGGCTTCCATAATCCTAATCCGTTTGTTAGTGCAGTCTTTATGCTACCTGAATGAGCAACAATAAGTGAAGGGAAAAGAAATAAGCAACTAATTAACAGTGATAACATAGCAAAGCGCACTGCGCAACACAATCATTTGCAGATACGCCTCTTACTAACTTTCCGGTATTGCTCACACTGAGAGAAGACAAAGACAGACTCCCGGGCATACAAATTGCACGTACATCAAAACTCTACTCCTGAGCTGTCAACGATTAATTTCTTACTTGCTAATATTTTTACTTTCCTTAATATGGACACGACAGAGTACGTGAGTTTCAATGAAGGCTGTCAGAACGGGAAGCCGATTGTCGGTAATAAAATTCGAACCCACGAACCTCACGTTTGAAGGCCACGATATTAGCCAATTGAACGCCATTATCACTAAACCCACGGTAGTGGGGAGGAGCGCACAACAAAGAAGTCAAATGTCGAAACTTCAGTGAGCGATTAACAAAACATCAGGAATCGGATAAAGCGTCTATTTTTGCTTGTTCTAGTGCTCCACAGTGTGAATTGATACAATTACACTATTGGGGAAGAACTTCATAATAGATGGACTTCTCATGATTACCGTGACGATCGTCGACGAATTCGGTGGGCATTAAATAGGATAAAGTCAACAGCCAAATATCCAAAGTTACGGTAAACTAGTTTCCTGTTATCAAACGAAATCAGAGGAAAAACATAAGTCGAGCAAACGTAGATTTCAAAAAACGAGAATGAGATCATATAACTACAAACATGTCATGGTTGGTGAAACTCGATCATGTTATGCAATGCTTTTTTTCTTAACATCGATGAACGGGACTCATGTGAATTGTTAACAACGCAGTGTTTGAATGAGTTAACCATATTTATTCACCTTCTTGTCGTTACAAAGCCGATATTGAACGGAGTATGCAGAAATTCACAAACGTGGGTGGTTAGTTCCGTCTTGGTAATTCAATCAGTCGTTAAACCAGACAATTTTCAGATTGGACCTCGCAAATGTACGAACAATAAGCGAAAAGAAACATCATCTATTACCGACAATATTTTAGTGCTGCTAACGCTACACTTCCTTCGGTTAGCCAATATTCGCCTGGTTTTTATACCCTTAGCATTTCTTGCCTCCAAGATGCCCGGTAGAAATAGAACATTTCATAAAATGAACTGTGACGGCAAGTGTTCGCCAAGCTGTCCGCTCAGGTGAACATAAATGAACCAGCGCGCAAGCATGCACATACACACACCAGGACGATCGGTCACAAATCAGCCCATTGGCTCACATAGGCCAAGGTTCGTGTGTATATATTCATTTTCTGGACATCAATTACATTGGGAGGATAGCTGCCAACCAATCTAATTCGAGTGCAGTATACTGGTGAACTTAAGAGCGAGCTGAAAACTGATGTCTGAAGAATCATCTAACGGTCGGAAAAAATCGAATAAGCCCACCAGCCAGCTTTCTTGTTTCACTCACACTGACACTACTAGTCATCTACAAACCTTCTGCAATTCACTAGTTCAAAGAAACTCGATAGTAATATGTTCTAATTACGGTTCTCAGCTAAAACCCTGTCTGATTGTCTGTCATTGATTAGGATCATGTAGAAGGGAGAATAGTGAATTAACTAACGGGAGGGAGGGTTGACCCGCTCAACAAAATATGGTACGTTCATGAGATTCAACAGCGAGCTAAATGTTGATGCTGTGCGATGAAACAACTGACAAGGGATTCGCAAACTAACCGTTCGTGTTGCGAGAAACTAAACGTGTCTCGCCAGGCACCGTCGATAGGTTTTGAAGGGCTCCCGTGTTACCCGGTTCTTCGCTTGTTACTGGAGCAGAACGGACGGAAAAAGCGGTGGACACCTTCTGAGAATCCGCTCCACTTGTGAATAGCGGACAAGCCTGCGACTGACCATTGGGACCGGAAAGTCCACTGAAGTCTGATCCATGCGGTACTGGGCGCATGTCCGGAAAACGATTGTTAGAATCCGTGGATAACCATATCACTGGTGTCAAACCAGTGAAATTCGAGGACCTAGGATTTGGGATATTCTGGGGTCTTAAGGAGTCAATGCTGGATAGATGAGCAACCAACTGACCACCGCCGGGTTTTGAGACTAAAAGATTTAGGCAAAGCCAAGCAACCCTGTGGAATAGAACAAAAAGTGAAGAGACGTTCTGGATGTTGCAGATGGTAGGCGATGCATACACATCAACAACAGCAAACGAAGAGACCTCACACTATGACTTCTTGGAACGTGGTCACTAAAACCAATGGTTAATTGATGTGGTTTTTCTACTGGAACGAAGAAACATGGGAAAATCGTCATCTATATTCATTCTAATCACTCTAACTAAGGAACCCGCCCAAACTCAAACTTAACTGTTCCGGTGCGCCACGGAAAAACACCGACTTAGGTTAACAAAAAGGCAACAAACCACTATGTTGCTGGAAAGTGGTTCTAGGCATTACATATAAACATTTCGAGACAAAGGCATTCGAAACAAACCGCCCACGCTTATGGATCCGATATGTTGACGATACGTTTGTTGTGTTAGAAAGAACAGAAATGGACCAATTTCATCAACACTTAAACACGATAGTGCCCAGCATCAAATTCACTAAGGAGGAGGAAAAAGACTCAGCTCTACCGTTTCTCGACGTACTAATTATGAGGCAACCAAACGGGAGCGTACAGACAACTGTCTACAAAAAACCGACGACGACGGACCGCATACTC